>JAJDMX020000103.1:0-116697 GCA_022345685.2 Nothomitra cinnamomea | reverse complement strand
ACCTTAAGAACCCATCATATACTTCACCTCATAACTCCCATGACCAACAAGCCATCAATGCAACATTGAACCAACCTTCAGCTTCACTCCTAGACCTTGGGGTGAGTATACAACTTCCTGCACCATCCACTCAATACTTGCTAAGCTTCTGCCCTTCTCTTTCCACTACGTTTTCACCACCTCTCTACTTCTCCGGATCTGTATCTCACCTGCTACCTACCCACAATGCGCATAACTCCCTGAAACCTTCTTCCTAATCGTATAGGTCATCCCATCCCGGATCGACGTTGGCGCCGAATACATCTGTAAATTCCTCAAGTTCGTCTCTGCTCTCACAACCCTGCAACCCCCAAGCCCTCACCGAGACTACCTCCAGTCTTGGATACAGAGCCCTCGCCAAACCTCCCCCCGGTCTGCGCGATTGCCCCTCCACCGATGGCCCCACCGGTGCTGAAATACTGCCCACCGCCTAAGGGGCCACCTGTACGGAATGTCCCCAAGGGCCCTGCAGATAAGTAGTGTGAGGGCGAGGCGTAGGAGATGTTCGAGAAGCCGGCGGGGTAGCTGGGTTCACTACTCATAGTAGGCGAATCTGAAAGTGCAGCCCGAGCAATGTTCTGTGCAACGTTATAGTCACCTGGTCCCATATACTGGGGCCTCGTCTTTGGAACACCTGAGCCGGATGGGGATGCTCCGTACAGCACATCTAAAGCCGTCTTTTGGGCCTTGATTAAGGTCTTCGGAGCTGGTTGATCTACTGCTGCTACGCTGGGAGTGAAGCCGGAGTAGAGGCCTGCATGGGTTTGGACTGCAGGTTTGGGTATTGAGACCGATTCTGACGTAGGTTTAGGAGTTTGTCGTGTTGCTTTGGGCATGGGTTGGGGTTTGGGTGTTGAGACCGGTTTTGACGTAGGTTTAGGAGTTTGTCGTGTTGCTTTGGGCATGGGTTGGGGTTTGGGTGTTGAGACCAGTTTTGACGTAGGTTTAGGAGTTTGTCGTGTTGCTTTGGGCGTGGGTTGAGGTTTGGCTTTTGGTGCAATAATAGTAGGCTTAGGTGCTGGTTGAAGCTGAGGATTGACTGCTGGTGCTTTTCCTGAAGAAGATGGTTGTTGCGCGACTTTTTCAGGAGCCTTAGGTACCACAGATTGACCCTCAACCTCTTTAGCACCTGGTAGTTCGCGTTGAGGTTCGGATTGCGCGGTTTCCTTCGGATATTTGATCAGTGCAGGTTGTGGTTCGGGCTGGAGTGCTGCTTTCGTGAATGTAGACGCTGGTCTGGGAAATTTCCTGGCTGCAGGCGCGGCTTTCGTAGATTGTAGTGCCGGCTCACATTGAGGGTCGGCTTGCCGGGTTTCCCCAGAGAGTGAAGCGCTCTCATTCTTCGTTTTCTTCAGCTTCTCTTTCAACCGTTTGAGTGCTCTCGATAGTCTGGACACCTTAGTTGCGGGTGGAAAGGCCAACGCGCCCGTGCCCAAAGTTCGTGGGCCACCAATAGAAACGTAGTTTGGGCTCATGGTTGAGATCCCAGTAGTACCGTGGACCCTTTGCGGACACGTTCGCATTTCTCGTTGTTACTCTCACAGATCACTATCGTGACTGTATGGGGTCTGGGTGGATGTTAGAAGGAATCCGCGGTGATGCCGTCGACCTAGATAAGGGTCTGTTACATGCGGGGAAGAGCTCAATCTGTACTTGTAGGCAGGCAAGCCGTGCTGGAGAGTTCGTATTGGTAGAACGGAGCTTTTTGGGACCCCACACACACTGGAGAAAATCATGTTACAGATTGTGACGGATACGAGTCATGTAATAAATACTCACACCGGGTGGGGTAAGGACACTTGCGATTCGGTTTCCGTGAAATTCAACAGCCATACCAACCGCGGCCGATTCATCCCAGGTATTAATTAAAGCTAGGGCGTGCTCTGTGTCAAGGGTCGGTCGGCGTGTCGTGTGTGACTCCATTAGGAGTCTAGATGCGTCGAGGAATGTCTATTTACTGACTGCTGCGCAAAAGCAATTCGAACTCGGATTGGCCCTCTAGTTGGGCCTCTAGGGCCTGTGATTCTGTCTTGTCCCTTGCTTTGAACTGCAGGAGCACTCCAGACATTCCCAGATTCTTGCAACAGGACTATAACAAGCTGAAGGAATACTAAAAGGAAAAAGCAAGTGTAAACACTCTTGTAATCAAAAAGGAAATTGATACTAATAGAAAATGGGCCGGCTATTAGAAAGGTTGATTGATGTAGCTCTAGCCTCAAAAGTGACTATTCACCAACCGTGCTGCTAAACACGAGCTAGATGGTTACACCACTCGAAGTAGACTTGGAAGAGGAGGATTATCCAACGGGATATCGAGGAGGAAGTGGATAGTGATATGAAGTCGTATATGGTAGTAGTAGTTGCCTAATAGAGCGGTGGGTCTGGTGGTGGTATTCCGTTGCACCGTGGATGTTCCGTTACGCATCCACCACATGTAGCTAGCCATTTCTTGTTCACTGCAAGTCTATGACTTTTTCACCCAATTGCTCCAGGCCCAAGAATCACACATAAAGGCCCCAGCTCTCTAGACAACACGGCCTTTTTCAGGGGTTCGGGAGGGCATCCGTCAAAAAGTGCCTTGAACTCGGAAATTTATGATCTACGTATTCATCAGCCATGCCGACCGCGGTGGATACATCCTAGGTCTTACTTAAAGCCGGAGCGTGCTCTATGTCAAGGGTCGGTCGGCGTGTCGTGCGTGACTCCATTAGGAGTTTGGATGCGTCGAGGTATTTAGGTTCTGCTATAGTGGCATTCTTCTTCACAGCTAATAATGTTGCCAATAGCTCTAATAACGATCGCCGCTCTCTCTCGTTTCCGTTCTCAAATGCATAGCAATAGGCAATTTTGCCAGCGCAGATGCAGTTTGCTTTGAGTTTTCTCCCGAGTAAGAATTTCAGAACTACTAGGTGTTATGATATGCCTTTCCACCAGCATCGGAAGATCCCTGGACAGCTGGAATGGGTATTGCGATCCCTTGGATAGCTGAGTGGCGGAACGCCACCTCAGCTGTCATGGTAAAGGGGTTCTCGGTGAGACCGAAGAACTTCGGAGGTCACCGATATGGCTGTAGACAGTCATATATAAGTAGTTCTCTTGTTCTGCGTAGTTGATCTACAGTCAAGTTAATTTAATATTATTCTATGCCATAGCTCCACCTACTCTATCGTGATCGCAATTTCAACTCCGCAATAAGCATAACCTACAACACTAGGGCTTCAACCTGCTTTCTAGGCAGAGTCATGGTATAGGTAGCCACGCTGATAGCAGCTGCGATTAATCGTCCATCATATCCTTCATCGAGATGCATCTCAGGCGGAAGCTTTTCCTTCAAGTAGCAGAAAAGGCTTCTATATATAGCTATAAGGAGCAGCTAAATTGAAGGCTGTTCAACTCCCCCACGCAACTTTACGAAGCCGCCTGCTAGGGGTTTGGGTATATTTATTTCCATGAACAGATTAGTCAGGTTTCGGAAGGCGTCATTGGGCTTCGCATCAACCAATCTGTCAATATCTCTAGTGTGAGACTGTCGTGTCGTCTTCTCCACGTTCAAAGCATGGAAGAGAAAGTCTGGTATCGGATATCCAAGTCCCGGCAAACGACGTCAACGCAGTATTGCACCAAAAGCACATGCCCATTTTCCTTCGAGATGTTGACAAGGCCTTCAGATAGGATTTCACCCGCCCCTCCTCTCTAAACGTATTCTTTAGTGGTCTGATGTATAAACTGGACTATATCACGCAGGCCAGTGCGGTTGTACTGTTCTCCAGTTACAGTCTCCAGAAGACCACCGCATCGTCCTACTAGTCGGCGTCTCATGTTATCCGTAGGAATAGGCTGCCGCATCCCATCAAGTTGTAATTGCTGTTCTACCGTCCCGGATACTAGAAGTGAAGTGACATTCATAAATGTTACCAACGGATAGGGCGTGCGACAGCAGAGGGCGACTTAAAACATGATAAAAGCTTCGTGGGCCCATCTTGCTCTCGTCTCTACGGAAACTCGTCTGTTCTTGACTTTGGAAATGGCGCGTCTATATAGATCCTCTAGTTCAGAAGGGATCGTGGATAGGAAGTGGCGTAATTCGGCGATACTGTCATCTTCACGCAAGCATTCCAGTAGCTCGTCTATGACAAGCTTCACCCACAAGAATACTCCTTGCGCCTTTTCCATAACTTCTTTTGAAAGACTGCGGAGTTCCGTTTGTTTCTCAACGGGCATATTCTGGGCCAATTTCTGGTTCCACCCTGCCAGAAGTATAGAGTGGCACGTCGGTCGCAGTGTGTTTGTGTATTGCAAAACCGGGATATTTGGAAAGTCTATCCCTAAAAATATTCTCCGACCGACTAGCCACGCATAATTTGACCTGAAGGGAGTTGGATTCTGCGGCAGTAACAAAGTCATCCAAAATCTGGAGAAGCTCCCAGTGGTTCCCGAGATGCTCATCAAGGGCATCAATAAAGTAGCAGACATTGAATCTGATACGATCCTGATTTACGATGGACATCAAGGCTTCTTGAAGATCTTTCGTGTGCCAGGGGTTTTTTGGCGTGTTAACGGGATGCGTCCTAGGCTTAATCTTGTTCAGATGAGTGGAAGAACAAGATCTATTAATTCCCGTTTCCTGCGTAGGATCTGGTATAACATCTCGCGCAGCAGACCATGGACTGATTTTTGGACCTCCGATCCACGATCATGGAAGAAAAAGCCAGCAAGTATTCATAACAAAGGGTGGCATCCGCTCAAGAGACTAGAAGTCGTTTGATGCCCTAGGGCAAATTTCATCAGGGTACCTCATCCAACCTACTAAGCGGAAAAACAACTTTGCAAAGCCCATAAATAGTTAGGCCCTAGCTTATATTTTTTGTGAAGATATGCAAATGAAAGCTCTTGAGTAGGAGAGACCACCTAGGGTAGGATCTCACCGCTGTGATGTGATAGTAGAGTGTCATATTATGGCTGACATTCTTGTACAGTTCAACTTAGATTTTACTAACAGCTCTTGCCTCCTGCAACCGCAACTCATAACTATGCCTCCTATGATTGATATCGAAAGTCATAGAAAGTGCATAACATTTCTTTTTCTTGAAAAGAAACTAAAAAAGCAGGAACTATGTACGGAACTACTTTGAGAATTCGGAATAGAGATCTCACTACGAACGTTGGAAAAGCGATTGCAGGAATGGGAGGTAATCAAAAATTGGCCATCTAACGATACTCTAGAGCATTGATTACGTCTTACAATACTATTCTTTGAAGTTGGATTGGAAGACAAAGACATTCTACATGTTCTAAAATGCGAAGGTTATCAAATCGAACTCCGCCGATTACAAAGAATTAGAAAGAGTATAGGATGTTTTCGACAAGGTTCTGTCTTTAACAGAGAAGAGTCTGATACAGCTCAGGAGCAACTCATTCAAAAAGAACTTGATAAAGGTGAGATACTTACTTTTGGAAGAGGTTTACTGTCACAGACATCTCGGGCCCCAAGCCGCAGGACGCCATGGACATGGGAGTGGCGCAGAAACCATTGGATCGGATCGCGAACAAGGCCCCATTGGGTGTGGTATTACGGGATATTCCGGCCGTTTGTTCGAGTATCACGGCCCCCGCTCAACCACCCCCCTTCCGCTCCGAGCCAGCGGCAAAACGTTTGTTTTCTGTTCGCACGGAGTAATCCCTGCTTCACTGTGTCGCTCGTCTCCAGCAAGCACGCTAAAGCGGACTCCATCAGACAGCCGCTTTTGCTCGCGCCAGGCAGGACGAAGGCGCAGGTGCGGATTTTCCCGCATCTGGAAGCCCAACTAGGAATAAGAGGGATGAGGCAGAAAGACTCGTGATGGCCCCTCACTTTCTGCCACGATTGCATACGGCAGATAGTCGGGGTGCTGCGTAAGTAATGTCAGTACGGAATATGCAGATTTTTCCCTCGGTGGATCGGTCGGCTTCAGAACACGCAACTCTACCGCATATACAGAACAGCGTTGAAATCGCAAAAAAATTCGGTCATCTCATTACAATTTTACACTCACTCCAACTTTTTCGATGAATTTTGGACGAAGACAGAATCTGCTGACATTATTTACGCTGGATACCGGAGCAACAATTTTGGCCGACCTTGATGCGGCATGTGCAAGGTAACGTATTTGACAGGGCGACCTGCAGCTAGGCGAGTGGTCCGTCGATTAGAGCACAGACTTACCCTTGTACCCTAAGACTTACTATAGTTGCAGGCATAAGTAATGTTAGCACGGGTTTTAGCGAACAATCAGCAAAACTTCACAGCTCAACCAAAACGCAAAATATTTCTATAAAACCTATTGGGCTTTGTCCCCCGCGTAATTTCGAGTTTGCTCCTTTTTTCTCAAAAAAATTTGGAGAAGTGGTTGTTTTGCGGCGTTGAGAAGTAAAATCCACGCACTAACATTACTTACGCCGGCCACCATAGTAGGGTGTAGAAGTTAGTCTCTGCCAGCAACCATATACTCGCTTGCGCGTTGCTGGGCAGAGACTTACCCTTACACCCTAAGTACACTTACTCGGGGGCAGGGATTCCGGAATGGACAGTTTTAGTGAGCGACCATAACTGGCGAGCAGAGACGACCACCAAAATCGAACAGTTAATGCCACCCTTGGCTGTCCACTCCTAAATCCCTGACCCCGAGTATGCGTGGAACATTTGACAGACCTGGAGAACAAAACTAGGCTGAGCTCCGGGAAACCCAAAAACCCCCAAAACACCCCGGGAACAGGTTCGAGCTTGGGGTGTACCGACTGACTCGTCTAATGATTTACCTTTATCGATCAACAGGCACTGTCGCGAACAGCGCCCGATTTTATTTTAGAGGAGAAAATTAGTTCAGTCCTCTCAAGAGGTCCATAAAACCTTCAAGTAAAACTTGGGAATATTCCCAAGTATTATACCGTACGAAATGCGTACGATAGACCAGCGCAACGTCGCTGCCTAGAAGGGTTACCTGGCGCGATGCCGTGGGTATGGCTGTGCGAGATTACTTATCAAAGTGGTGAGGTGGTGAGGGCGCGGGTGGCTTAATTCGCGAGTCAAGTGGGCGAGCCATAGTGACCGAATCCGGACGTTTGCGCGAAGAAGCTGCAAGTCGACAGGCATAAACCTGAACTCACAGTGTAGATGATAATACAAGAGGGTACACGCTAAGCTAGGCTCTGACTCGAGGTTGAAGCAAAGCTAAGCTCGTTCTCACAGCGAGTCTGACTGTGCGATGGCTATTCTATTCGGCTTCTCGATAGGTGATTTCATCACGGGCATAGGTCTGATCAAGGATACTGTCGATGCATTTGGGAGCACGGAAGGTGCTTCTGCAGAGTATAAAGAACTAAGCTGCGAGCTCTATAGCTTACAATGCGGTTTGATATCCATCAAAGAGCTTAACCTCGGTGCATCCCAAAAGCTCAAATTTGCTGCGGTCACGGAGGCAGTTAGCAAATGTCAACAGTGCGTCGAGGGTTTTTTGGAGAGGGTGAGCAAATTAGGTGGGCTGGGAACCGATGGTACCACAAAGCCTTTGGCTGGAGTGAGGGGTGGACTGAGGAAGATACAGTGGGCGATGTGTCAGAAAAATGACTTGGCCAGGTTTAGGACTGAGGTGGTACAGCACATGGACGCAATACGGATGTTGTTGGTAACATTCCAAATGTTAGCATCGCCTTTATACTGCGATGTCTAAGGTTACAGTTGTCGGCCTGATAGTTGTGCCTCCTTTCTTGATGCATAGTCTGACATCTTTGCAGCGGCGAAATCTCCATGCAGGGGTGGAAACAAGAAACTCAATCCCGGTTGCTTTCGAGCTGGCAGGCCGTGTTAACCAATGTTAGTAACCGAGTAGAGAAGATCAATTTTATGCTCTGCGGTCAAGATAGCATTCAGCAAGCTCAGCAGATTACTAGCGCCGTCATTGACAACAGACTACAAGAGAATACTGCGATGCTTTGCGATTTAAAGCAGCAGCTGTTCAATCTCCAGCATTCGACGAGGCAAGTTACCACCATCCGGATTACAGAGTGTAGCACTTAATCCTATTTAGGAGTCTCACGCTAGACGAGCAGCGTCAGATGTTTCAACTCATTAGCCAAAATCTCGCGCGGACTGACGAAGTATTGCACCTTGTCAAATCAGAGTTATATATCCGGGGTAGCATACCGCCGCAGGTTGAACTACAAAGGCCCGTCACGCTTCTCGATGCCTGTGGACGCCTTGCACCGTTTCATCTTGAGTTTATTAATTCAGCGGAGGTATGACTCACGACGAAGGTCACTAACAGCTTAGGGCACTAGCCAAAGAAGCCCGAGCTAACCCCCGTGCTGCTTGTAGGCTTTTATCACCGTACTCAAGGTTCGTTTTAAGCACGCTAGCCTTCAAAAGATCGAAAGAGGAGAATTCGCGATTCAGGAGACGAGCGCGAAAAGATTTATCGACCTGTCTAAGCCCTGGGAATCTATAATTATGCCCGGTCAAAGGATTGACATGAGTATGGTGTTCCGAAAGTAGGACGCGCCGCAAACTAGTTGTCCTGGCTGCAATTTTGCTAATGATATCTCTGGAGAAGATGAAGTGGAATGGTATGATGACCTTTGCATCCAAAAATTAACAGTAGCCACAATTTAACAATGAAATTTCCAGCCCAGCTTGCTTTTTGACATCGGAAAATTGTCGAAGTACAAGACGTAGAACCGCTTCAAGAAGAGCACCATCACCACCAGTCGAGAGCAACCGCGGGCTCCTCCGTAGCCCCAAAGCCGGGCACTACTCTCGCAGCAGCAAGGCAACAGACACAAGTCCAGTCGGTGGAGACGGTGGGCGACATTCACCAGTTCCGCCGCGTTCAAATCGTAACGAGAAAATCCCGTTGCCTTTCACAACACGTTCAGCCTTTTAATGCAAACTCTGATCCCGAGCTAGTGGACCGTGGTGAGTTGAGCAAGAGTTCGATTTCCATCGACAAATTTATTGATGAATGGTATGTGCTTCAGCTGTTTTGTGCTTGCTCTAGGAGAGACTATCTTGCTAACTTAGTAGCACCAGCCCCCTTTGTGTTGAAGAGTTCGAACTCGCTGACCTGAACTACATACCATGTCCTTGCGGCTATCAAGTACGCAAATCCCATTACTAGCTTTCTGACACTCGTAGTCATCTCCCTCTAGCCTCTTTACACGTGGTATCACTGCCAATGCTCCATCTACCCCTATTATTTCTGCTAGAGATTTGGCTAAGGCTCATTGAGCTTCGTTTCTGACTTAGGCGCTTCACTACAGATATGCCAGTTCTGCTTCGATCACATCCGCAATAACATGAATGGATTGTGCCCCGCATGTCTACGACCTTACGACGAAAAGACCATCCAGTATAGGATCGCGGGTGCGGGAAAGGACAAAGCCGCAGCAGTAAGACGCATAAAAAAACTACCCGAACAGTGGCAAAAGGATGCCCGAAAGCGCGAAGTTGAGAGCCTAGATCGGAAACACTTATCCGGGCTCCGAGTTATCCATAGGAATCTTGTCTATGTGGCAGGGTTGAATCCTCAAATACGGAAGGAGTACCTGTTACAGACTCTTCGGGGAGAACAGTACTTCGGACAGTACGGAAAAATAGTTACAATTATAGTTTCTAAGGGCAAGGAAGGAGACGCTAGGCAAGTAAATCATTGGATTGGAGTCTACGTTCTCTTTGAGAGGAAGCAGGATGCGGCACGTTGCATTGCTAGTGTAGATGGGTCGCGGAAGGGAGATTGTATACTAAGGCAAGCTCTCGCAGCATATGAGTTTATCTTTTCTAACTTCTTTCACTACAGAGCACAGTATGCTACAAAAAAGTATTGCTCGGCTTATCTCCGCAATGAGCAATGCAGCAATAAGAATTGTATGTTTCTACACGAACCCGGGGAGGATAACGAAAGTTTTACGCGTCAAGAACTATCATGAAGAATTGGCCATGTTACATTCCGACATCTTAGTCCTCCGATTAGAAAAATGCATTTTATCCATACAGCAATCCTTTTGACTGATGCCCATGAGCCTCAATCGCCTTCTCGCATGCATTGATCATCCCGTCGTACATTCTATCACGACCCTCGCGCTTCTTATAAGTCCCTGTGAAAGGTCTCCCTCTTGCTGTGCCAAAGAGGATGTCCCTTGGCTCTTCGGCCAACCCATTTAGGCCCTCAAGCATGGGTAGAAACCATGCAGCGATCTCGAGTTCAAACATCGAGGTTTCGTTGTTGCTACGGCGGAGGAATTCGATGGCCGTGCATAGCACGGTTGTGATCGCGATGCGTCGGGGCTTCCGGGAGCCTGAGGCAGGTGTTTTGGGACGCGCGATGCCTATCCGGGGGTCGCATTCCCTGTAACCCCTACAGCAGGGCAGGTACTTCTGGGTATCACTCATGGTCCTGGATATCCATAAGGGGACTTTATGGACCGAGAGACTGGGCGAAGAAGTGGCTGAACTTGTAAGTCTGCAGGGCATGTACTGGTCAGGGCACTTGTCCAATGTGCGCAGTAGGGCTGTGGGGCCGCCCAGGGTCTCCCCAGGCTGAAGCTCAGGGGTTTTGCTGCAGAAGATTCTCTGGCGGTTCGTGGCTTGCTGGTGATTGCGGGAGTCATCGTGTATATGTTTTCGGTCTCTCTTGGACGTATGTACAACCTGACATCGATTACTCTCTTCGGCCTGGGCCGCCTGCGCTGCTCTCACCTCTCTTTTGTCGTTCGTTATTATTGCCTCATATGCGGTTCTAACTTCCCCGGTGAGTGCTCCGCGGCGTCAAATCTATCTACACAAGCAATGCACGACCTCCTTGGTATCATATTACCCCGATCGATGTCGTGTGATCACTCCAATTTGTCTCTTAAATGGTTGCTCTTGACCGAAGCTTTTCTATTTACACCCGCAAATTTCCATATCCTATATCGAAGTTCGCTGCCGTTTCCTCCCCGGCCATCCCTTGCGCTGGTCCCTCTAGGCTACAGAAACAGCAAGTACTTAGGAAAAGCAACTCAGTGGCTATCTAAGGCATCAAATCTTGAATGTATGTTCTATAATAGTCTTTATTTGCCAGACCTCGAGCATATGTAGTATGAGGAGATAGAAGTAAAATATAAAGCCGTCATTTTGCACCGAACCACCTCAAGTCGACTCCGTCGCTCTGGCACGTTCTCAAGTAATCCTACTTGAGAACGGCCTCTCTAGTGAAGCCATAACAAGACCAAAACCCAATCGGCAGTTCTAGCAAGAACTAGTCTATACATTTCTCCACGCCCCCTTCACTTTTGAGTCTTTCGATGAGTCGACCGCCGGTAGATATCGTGATTGAGCACATTGACCGTATATTTTAGGATGTGAGAAACGTAAAAGTCCATGGGTAACTCCGCAAAGGGAAAGGCACCGTCGACAAATGTAAGGAAATAGAGTCCAGAAAGTGGCAATGTGCCCTCTTGACCTATAGCCTTGAAGACTACATGTCAGCACATCCGACCTAGAGAGTGTATATGAGCTTTGGTGTAACCGAAGTCCTCCTTTTACTCGGAACTGCAACCGACACCTTAGTAATTCGCTGGTTGAAAACAGCGGCACTATTCAGACTGACGCGTCGATAATCGGCGGGGGAAAGCGAGCGGTGAGATAGGAAGTTCTTCGTATTAAAGGTTGCGGGGGTCGCTTAAGATGCACGTCGTGGACGAATTAGTCCTCCTGAAATTTTGAAAGTAGACAAATACCAGCAATAAAGTTGATTGCACTTTTTAGTGCAATCGCGTAGGATGACGGAAGGAGTCGGAGTTCGTCCTCAAATAGAATAATTGAAGTTGATATAAATCCGATGGTGCTAGTTTGCAAAGTAGCAACGAGTGATACGGACAACTGAGGCTCGGGCAGAGTTGGGCCACCAGTGTCGTCCTGATTTTCCCAAGACTCGGAATCTGCCAGCCGCTTGAAGACAAGAAACAGCAGGCCTGAAACCCACAACAGGAGACAAGCTAAAGATCCAGAAAGGAAGACTCAGAAAAGAGGGTGAGTCTAGGGTTTTCACACCCCTCTTCGCAGGGCCTCCAGTCCTCTTAGGCAAGAGCCTCATTAACAGCCTGATGCAAGTCAAATATTCCATCCCTAAGAGCACCATCTCAAGCACGAACCGAAGCAGCCCTAAGTATAAGTGGAGCTTCAATATGATCGTTAGAAATGACAATACACCCATAGCGGTTTCGGCGAGCGTAGTGTTTTTGGCGCAGCGTACGTATTTGATGGAAACTCAGGAGCCCTCGTTCATTGCGGCTAGCATCTGTCGCTGCGCCCATGTGTATTTGCGAACTCATATGGAAGTGTGGCTGATCGGTATAGCGACGACGGGAGGCGGTTCTCAGATGTCGAGTCCAGCTACATGGACAGCAAGCGATGTGATTGCACTGATAACATTGATAGTTGGAATTCCTTCAGCAATCGTTGCTGTGGTTGTTATCACAGCGTTATGGAAGAGGAGTTGTGCTCGCAGAAGAGGTAAGCTATCTTATTTCGCGGTCAGTTGCAGCCCACATTCGGAATCCGCTTGGTATAGACGATGGTGCAAGCAACGGTCCCAATGGGTGCCTCAAACCCAAACTCGACCCAACCTGACAAGCACCACTAAAAGCTGGCTCTGACCCGAGTCGGACTTATCAAGTCGCGGGTTGAGTTCGGTCAGGTCGTGCCTCAAAGCTGATCCGGCCATTGGGACGGTTTGCTGCAAGTCGAGCGTCAGGTGTAATCCGTCTGCTTTCTATCCTTATCGGTATTTCAGAAGGAAACCTTGAGGGAAGATTAGAAGGCGGCAAACCAAAATGCAAATCTTGTTAGTGCAAGGTTTAAGAATACTCGGAGCTGTGGATAAAAAGTCCAGATCTGTCTGACTAGAGTAGTTCCGAACCGAGGGAGTATCGAACTAGGCTCCTGTATAGAAATGCAAAATGCGTGGATGCCAGGTCCTGCTTCTATCGCAGAAGACTCGATAGAACAAAACAGGATAATACAAGCTCGAGACAACAAACGGCAGGGCCCAGCAAGATGGTTAGATGAGACCGAAGTCCTTAACGGGAGCTCTGACCTAAGGGATCTATCCGACCTGTCGCTGGTGGGCGAACAAGTTTCAAAAGGGTCTGGACAGCACGGCCTGCATCCTAACCTACCTATTTCGAATGCCCGAGAAGATAATCTGCGCGACGCCGTCAGTATCGCGATGTGGTTCCAGAAAGAATACGAGAGAGGCAACGCTCAGATAGCAGTGGAACAGGACGAATGGACTCGAGAACTATTGTTCATTCGCAGCAGAAATGCCAGCACTACACAGTACTCTGATCAGTCGCAACCGCCTTCGAAACAGCGTGCAAGACCTGGCGAAGAGCACTAGCACCTGTAGTTCCTGCACGTCTTCTGTGTTATGATGAACAGTGAACACTTCCCGATGGTTCAAGTCTTGGGGTAATGTTAGATGAGATAGCGAGGCAGAATGTCAGTCAAGGACTTGTGCGTCGCTCCACTTGTGTGTTGGCGAATCGGTCTAGGCGTTCTTTCGTCCAAACGATGGCGGTGGATGATGTGCAATAGTTGCTTGACATTAGTTTATTGTTTGTCAACTTTGTGGAGAAAACGAAGCGGTATGTTTTCGGTATCTGATGATATGAGAAGCCCCGGTGATTGCGGTGTGAAGGCTTTACCGGATGGTTGGGGGGACATAGTCTTGCGGGAGACTTAAACGGTCACCAAGATGGGCATGGTGCCGAATCTCTTCTTATGTGGCCGGAACATCGGCAGCTGCAGCTGAGGGCCCGAGCGTTTGCACGCCCCGGCCAAGCTGAATTGTCCGAATGCGCACTAATACATACAATTTTGCGTGTTCGCACTAACATTACTTACCCAGGCTACCATAGTAAGTGCAAGGACTTTTGCCCTGCAAAAGTCTTTCCCCATTCAAGCCTAGCTGTTGAGCCGCTGGAGTGTCGCCACAATGTGTTAACGGTTGGGCGGGGGGCCAAAACAAGCCAACAGGATGATAGGAATTCGCTGCGTGTTTTCGCGGCGACGTTCTCGCAAGCTTCCCTCTCAGCTGCTCATCATTGGATACACACGTGCCGTTGGCCGTGTTACACCACTAAGCGGAAGAGTCCCTGGAAAATCTGACAAAAGAATTACCTAAAGACTCTCCACTGTGCGAGGCGCATCCTTGCGTGCAATTTTTGGGACCCTTGGGGGCTTTACCCAATCCTAATCAGTCAGGCTTTATCGCAAGTGCGGCCAAATTACCCGAGTTGCAGCGCTGTGCATGCACAAACCGCGCATTGCCCCTGCAAAGCTGCCCATTTCGCCAGACGCTGGGTAAACGTGACTTTTGTCGCTCATACGCAAGGCATGTCGTTCGGCTGCCTTGCGGATGTCTTGGCACCAATCACTTTTCTTTCGCTTCCATCACTTACGCATAGAACCCAACAACTAACCCCGACATGGAAACACGAACACGACAAGCGAGAAAAGCATGCCCTTGCTCTTCACGTAGGGCTTGAATTTTCTTTGATGCTCAGAATTTCATGAATTCGTCAAGTCCGTACCTCATACTTCGCACAATTATCCTAATCCATGCTATATGAAGTATCTATTGTCCTGTCGCGGAATGCTAGTCTCCTCAGCTAAGCTCCAAGTCCCGTCTCTCCAGATGTAATCCTTCGGACTGGACGCTGCACCTTCCAAAAATCCAGTTATACCTTGGGGAAGACAAATCGCTCGATGATACCATGAAAGAAATGGAAGGTCACGGTTTTACCGCTTCGTTAGTTTCTTAAAATTCCTAAACAACGAGGCTGAGGAATTCCTGGCTGGGGGTGCCTCTGCAGAAATCATCGCTTGGGAGCTTGATTGTGGTTCAAATAGCAGTGCTCTACTCTGCACCACGCCCCTAGAGTTACTTACGCTTAGAATTGGGCAACCACAAGGCTGCAGAGACAGACCTCGCGAAAGCTGGTTTTTTTTCCCCCGCGGGGAAATCGTGAGAGTGCACGTATCATCATTCTCGGTCGAGGAGTGCGCTCCCCGAATCCACGTCAAGCAAGACATGACACGATGAAAGAGTTTTTGCTAGTAGGTGAGCAGACTGACAAGCAAACTGTTTCTTATTCCATTGTTGATTCTGAAGGGTTACTGCAGAAGGTTCCGGTCTCGATGCACTTTCGGTCTCATTGGTGCTGAACGAGTTTATGTCCACCTACTCCGCCCAGCAAAATGTATCCGAATTGCATAACCAGAAGGAAGCGGTCGACAATGCTCCCAAAGCGATTCTTGTAAGGCGACTTATCAAGACCGACATTGACACCTCGGGTAATTGCCTGTAAGCGCTGGATCAGTAAACCGATCGCAAAGGCTTGGGCAGCAAGGGCTGTGACGAATACAGCAGGGATAGCATACCCCGAAATCGACACGGTCTCAAACGCCACAGAGATGTCGTAGAGCCCCAGCAGAATCTACAAAGTAAAAGCGAGTCTTGAAGATTTATCTCATTGCAAGGCCATAACCCCCTCGATAAGTTCCTAAGTGAAACCTTGAATTCTGTACTTCCTCCAGATTGAATTCTACCTCTCGGGCACTTCGTCTTAAGAATCAATACATCGAACACCGGCGAGGTTCACAGCGGTTATAGAGGCCGATTCGCCCTGCCTGTAGGGGAGCATGCACACAACAATCATCTCCCACCGATAGGCTAGATAGATGCTTTAGAACTAGGTGCTCTTCCATGGCTTCAGAGGAACGAAAAAATATTACAATCTACGCTGGAGATATTAATTTGCAGGTCACTGAAAAAATGCTTGCACCGTTCTACCTTGCAGCCTTTGCAGGGAGCAAAGAGGCTATTCAGTTGCTGCTGGATTCTCCAGGTGTCGGCATAAATCTCAGAAGTTCAGTTGCGTCCCCGCCAATACACAGCGCAATGGCCCAACGAAGTTGCGCTAGTGAAACCCTCGAGATGCTTCTTCGCCACAAAGACGTCGATCTCACGGTGCGCAACAATAAAGGGTTCACCTTCGTACACAGAGCTGCAGCATGTGATAAAGTTGACTATCTTACATAAAGAAAAAGGTCTTGTTCTCGCTCGGCAACTAATAATACCTGTTTTGAATAGGCAAGGAGGCAAACCGCGCGCCTACGGAAAAGGAAGCCACAAGCATGTAGCCTTTGCCGCCGCAGCCAGTCTCAGATGGCAGTGTCATGTTTGGAGATGCTGTCGTGAATATGGCTACGGTTTATAAGAGCCTCGAAGGAGATCTGATTCTCCATACCCGTTTGCATGTTACGACTCGGTCGATTCCCCATTTCCTGTTGCACTCGACATTTTTCAGCCGTGAAGAGCAGAGCTACACACATAAATGGCATCCGAGCACACTGTGACCGAGCCTGCAACATTAATGCAGACGTCACCATGGCGAAGCCGCGAGCTGCTCGACATAGTGGACCTCTACTCGCAGGACTCGGATCTATGGGTCTTCCGTCGCTTCAATAGACTGCATCTGTTCAACATCCTGTATCTCCAACATGAGCTGTTGGATCTGGAAAAGAAGCTACTGCAGTTGAAGAATGGAGACTGGGTCGCCAAGAGTGATACCGTGGAGGGAAGGATTAGTCTTCATGAACTCGTTACGAAGATTCGACGCACACTGAAGCTATATGGTAAGACATCTTCCACTTACCCCTATTATCTTTGCTCCCAAAAACAAGGCTTCTTGCAGTTACGTAAATCTAACGTTACTAATGCTTACTTGTTGACCTACATGCAACACAGACGAAGCAACATCCGCCCAAATCCGCACCCGAAATCACCGCAGCCCTCGCCCTAAAAAGGTTCGTGATCTCGCTATACTCGCGCGCTACAATCGCGGGGAGCTCTGCCGCGAGCTAGGTATCGAACCTAGTGACCACCGCACTGAGGTGAGTGCCCTCGAGAAGGGCGTCGGTGGTGGGTGTGGCTCCTGCTTTAACCTCTCGTTGCCATCCTTCTTGACAGATCAGAAGGTGAAGAAACTAGACCCCTATGCCAAGGTAGCGGAGGAACTTGCGTCGATAGCGGCGGTAGAGAAGTCGTGGATACATAGGTTTGTAGATAGACATGATTTGTTAAGGAGGATGTTTGCGAAGGTGATTGATACTAATTTTATCTTCACATCGCCCTACACCTACCTATTTGTCCTTTACCTAACTCGTGCCCTGGCTTGATTAACTCGTCTTAGGGAAACGTGGACGCTGGCACAGTGCCTATGCTCATCTATTCCGAGAAGGCTATCCAACGAGCAGAATTGATCATCGTCAATGTCGGATTCTCCTTCCTTCTAATCTGTCCTATCTTCCTGCTATCGTACATCGAGAGCAAGGCGGCTAAACTGGGCTCTTTTGTGGCATTTGTCATCACTGGCTCGGTGCTGACGTCGGGACTGATTAATGCGGGCAATATCGGCAACTTGGCCGTCATGGCTGGGTGAGTAGTTATATTCAGATACATTTTATTCTCCTTTCAGCCCCTTCCCGCCTTTCCCCCATCCAAGGTGGTATTCTAGCGTGCTAACGCGTCTTCGTGTAATAGGTACACAGCAATCCTCGTGGTATTTCTGAGCAATAATGTCAACTAGAATTACACAAGGGACCGAAAGATTGATTCTCGTTGTCTTCAACGGAGCATCGGCCGTGTCTATTGTTGCCTCGGGGAGACTTTCAAACTCCGGAAGACAGCTCTACGGAAAGAATCACAAGGGCCCAAACCAAGCAGAGGGTCAGACGCCCACTGAGTACTACAACGACGAGGACATGTAAATAGTCTCGCGTGGGAGTCGGAAGATGCGGAGTTGAGGGTGATAGCTGGAGTAAGATTCGACGCTGAACTGCGCCGACTAGAGATTGGAAATTAGACGTTACTTTAGGCTTTTAGTTAACTAGCAAAAATGGCCCCCAGGGAAATCTCTTTTTGTCCCTATCTGCTATTCGTCGGTTTCTTGAATGAATACCGCTCGCCTAGTTTCTGTATGATCTATAGTTTTCCTTGCGGGCCCCAGCCAAAGTGAATTTCATCACTAAAACGTCCAAGGAACCAATTTTCCGGCTCAGGGTAGTTTCCTAGCAATACCCTCGCCCAGTCAACTCTTCCCTGGGCAGTCTGAGCATTTACCCGATCTTGCTGGCAGACGATACATTTTCGGTAATGCATTGCGATCAAGCGATTATTACACAGCAATTGGAATGTAGATGGAGGACGCGTAGTAGCTTCGTGATCGCCAGTGCCAGCCAGGGGAAGAATCTCAGGAGGATCGAACGTAGGAAATGACCTTGTTCTCAGAATTTGGATCTCTCCTGCTCAACGAGATCACTTGTTGATTGTTGTCCCGCGAGACCATAAAGTCGAGATCCCTCCACGCATTAAAGCGGTCGATAGTAAACCGGACCTTCATCCGTACTCGTTGTGCGTTCACGCGGAGGAGCTGCATCTCACCAGAATGCACCGGGTGCCCGTCTGCTTCCAAAGATCCATGCCACCGCACCCATAGTTTGTCCTCTTTCTCCGTGACGAGTATGGTTTGGCGGTAGTTGCCGTGTGTGTAGGTACCTACCAAGTGGTTTGGATGGATGGCGGTAATATTATCGGAGGCGGATTGAGACGCTGCGAATTCCTTAAGGAGCTCGGCTCGTTCTTCTG
The DNA here is from genome assembly GCA_022345685.2 of Nothomitra cinnamomea. Classification (NCBI taxonomy): domain Eukaryota; kingdom Fungi; phylum Ascomycota; class Geoglossomycetes; genus Nothomitra; species Nothomitra cinnamomea. The sequence goes on along the minus strand of JAJDMX020000103.1, from coordinate 97,936 downwards.
CTCCCAGTTCGGCCATCTTCGGGATGTTTACACGGTGGCCGTCGGACTCAAGGTTGAAGAGGGATTGGAGGATAAGGCGGGAGATATGGTCGGTGGCATCAACATGCCCAGTGGTGTTGGCCCGGACAATTAGAAAAGCCCTCCACTTCGGCATTATGTATGTGCAGCACTCGAAACCGTTGAGGACACCGGCGTGATAGAAAACCCTAATGGATTCGTTTCCGGGTTGCCCAAATCCCAGGGTGTATTCTGACGACTGGCTTTTAGGTGATACCATTCGATTCACCGACTGACTGCCTGGATCTGTAGTGTTGAGCGTCGTGAAGATGCCGCATGGGTAGTAGCGAGAGTCTGTCCCTGAGCCAATGGCCGCAGATGGCCCATAGAGAGGGGACTTGGATTTGTTGTCTTTCTCAGGAAAAGAGTGTACGATCGACCGGAAGAAGGTTGCCATGTCGTGGATATTACTACAGACACCCATCGCGGCGATGCAGAGCGGATCGGAAAGGATTTGAGGTGGGCTAATAGGGACCGTCCCCTCCGGTGATACCTCATAAGGGATCGGCGCGTTTGGGTCACCCGGTTTAGTACCCATGTAGGCCGAATGCATCTCTAGCTCTCTAAACACATGCTTCTCGACGAAGTCAGACAGCAGCATTCCGGAAGCGGCCTCGATGAGCAGCCCGATTAGGATGATGTTCCCATTGCTGTAATGCCACCCAGATGGGCGCGACTCCGATTCGTCGTACGTGTCTTTGGCGAGTTGACGGACAACTGCAGGAAAGGCGCCCTTTGACACGATCGGCGTACCGTCTGGAGCCATGATGATGTGGTTGAGCGGGGGGGTGCCGGCGTAATGGGTGATCAGTTCCTCGACCTTTGGACTATGCGGCATGTCTAACACCTTAGTGTTACTGAAGCTGTTAAAACATTCAACAAATGGTTTACTCCAGGCACCCTGCAGGACTTTAAACCTCTCGTCTTCAGGCTCATCAGAATATGCAAGCTTATTGATGATCACCTCGAGAGCGGCTACCACAACCATTTTAGATATCGATCCCCAGGGAAAGATGGCACTCTCAAAACCATCGTGTGTGTCTCCGTCAAGGTACGTTTGTTGTTTCGGATCCTTTGGGGATACCTCGAGGTGAGCCGTACATTGCTTTGTCCCGGCTATTTTTAAGATTTGACAAATATCCGACTTGCATAGAGCAAGAATGTCGTTAAAGCGAGAGAGCATCGTCGGGAGAGGCCCTTCGAGTACAAGAGAAAGAGGTTCTTTTTGAGTTCAAGAGAATAAGCTTGATGTTTAATCTTGGGAAAGGTTATGTCGCCTTTAACAGGCCCCTTAATGCTTCCGTCCATGGCAGCTCGGGATTCTGATCAGGGTCAGCAGACAGTGGCGGCAGAACAGAGCGGCCTAGTCCAGTGCGGGAGGTAGGGAAGACAGACTCTCACGGTAAGTAACGTTATCACTCTTCTAGTTAGCTTTTTTCTTAGCTTTGACACGATCTCATTGCAATACCGTTTTAGACCAATCGGCGCTAATTCGGAGCAGGCAGCAAAGAGTTGAGGAAAGTCTATGTGCTAATGGAAATAGAGTTAACAGGCCGTTTGGAAACGGTCCTTAGTTCATATGTTATCTGGCGAACGCAATGTTAGCGTGCGGGGTTTGCCCATTCTATTACCACGGATCCCAGAAAAGTCTTAAAACAGCCTTGTTCTTGCCTTCACCAAAAGGTCTGAGTGTAATGGGGTTTAGCATAGTCCCCCATACTTAGTAATAAAAACAAAAGAGAGTTGTTAACTATAGTAAATTTACAATGAAGTTATCTATCACAGGGGTGCGTGAGGGGTAAGAAGAAATAGAGAGAAAGTGAGAGACACAGACAGACAGAGAGTGTGAGAAGAGAGTGAAAGGCGCAGAGGCAGGAAGAAAGGGAGAGCGGTCGGGGGGATTGTGAAGCGAGATCGACAGATCTTTCAAGCTATACTAGATGCGGTTGGGTGTGGTTGCGTTGTGGTTGCGTTGTGGTTGCGTGCACATCATAGATCCATGGTATCGGGTATAGTGGAGAAACTCGTAGCGAGGTCCCTGTATCACGGTCTGTGATACAACAGCCCCGCATGCCATGTCCTGCCGCTTTCGTGAAAGGTGCCGGACTTGTTATACTCCGTAGTTTGGCGGATCCAACCAAAGCCGGCTGTCTTTGGTCCCAACGACACGATCTACTCATCTGCCGACTGCAGTTCCGACGACCCAGGGCGCGAGAAATATCAGCGCGATGTAACTGAGCAGCTGTATACTAATTCCTGTTGGGCGTGTCGATGACAACACTGGGCTCCCGGTATCAATTCATTCTGCCGAATATCTTGGCCTGAATGAAATACTGCCTTGACCAGCATGTAAAGGTAGAAGCATGCCGCCTGGGACCGGTGGATCTTCCCTGGGATATATCTAGGCGTCGCCCTCCAATGGGGGAAGAGGCGCAAGAATGGTAGTCCCATCCATATATCGGCTCCGTTAGGAATCCTCGAGATGACCCCCGAGTCATCACGAAGGTTAAGCCACGTTGGATGATTATTTTATACTCTGTTGGCCTGTCCGCACGCTCGCCATGGGCCATTCGAGAGGCCACGGACGGTGTGCGTATCGTCGAAGGGGGAGAATTCAGTAACCTCATTATGGGAATGAATCATCGGAATGAAAAATTGGATGCACGTGACTGGTGTCCCCTCTGGCATAACGAACTATCAAAGTAAGCTAAAATCTTATCTCAAACCTCGTTTATCTCAGTCTCATTCCTGAAAAATAATTTTCTTATGCAATGTTTGGCAAAGACATGAGGGACTTGGGTTCTGCGTGACCCACGCGGCATAGCAGGCTGTCGCAGCCGTGGATAACTCGGCAAGATGCAATGCAATGCAGCCCTTCTGCGGAAATATCTGAATGCAGTTAATCAGGTTGCACAAGATGAGCAGCATGCTGTTCATCCAAACCTCAAGTGGTTTCTGGCGACGGCACTACAGATTCTCAATCACCTTCACCTTCAAATTTTTCGTTGTATCACCAGCGCCATCAGTAGCAACATCATCGTCATCACTGCCGACAAATTCCAACAGTGTGCACTCCTAGCGTAACGATGTCCGGCGCTTCAGCTGTAAATATGAAGAAAGTGGGAGAGCCGAGTTTCGACTCAAATTTCAATATAGATCTCACCCCGCACCCAGATTGGGTGGAAATGAATAATCAAGAGAGGAGAAAGAAGGAACAGGGCAATCAAGCAGCGGAGGAGGACCTCAAGGACCAGGCGCCCAGAGACCGTGAAGGGGAAGGGATGAAGAAGCAGAAAGGGAAGGGAAAGGGGAAAAAAGAAAAGAAGGATAAACGAAAAGTTAGGCGTCCCCCCGTCCATTCTCTCCACCACCCTCCTGCTTCTCCTACAAAAGCACTAATATCTAATAGCCTAAATGCATCATAAGCTAGTGGAAACGCGCGAAATATCATAAAATCTCAATGGTCCGGCACAACAGAAAACTTCTTCCGCCGAAAGCAGAAACGATGTGTGCATCCGTAAGCGGGGGAAGGGGGGAACGTCAGGCGACGTCCGGTTGGGCTGGGTATCCGTTCATCACTAGTTAACTACACGCTTCTCACTATTACTGCTATCATTGTTTGTTTTACTTTTGTCGGAGGACCTTAAATAAAACAGAGTATATTTGTTCGATGCTTGATTAAAGGCCAAATATTTTCCAAGTTTTCCCTCCCTCCGTTCCTAGAAAAAAGAAGACGAAAGAGGGAATGCATTCATTGCTAGTATAAGGGGCTGTGGCTTTATATATAACCTCGCAGGCTAACCAAGCCAAACTTTGCTTTCTAGCGACGAAATCAGGCAATAGCTATCACTCATGACAGGCAGAGAGGTTGTGCAGCATACCGTCAGCCAGCTTTGTTAGTAAGCGAAGCAGTCAAATTGGCCAATGAGAGGCCAAAAGGTAAGACATCCACGTTAATACGCAAGGCTTAAGGAAGCTCTACGTTGGAAAACCCCCGGAAAAAAGACAGCTGTTCTGTATTCGACTATGCCTAATGTCCTCCAATGATGCTCCCGGCATCTTACCTGAAGATCTGGTAAACCTAGAGGCTGTCGACTATGAAAAACTGTTGAGCGCAGGGTTGGTACGATACTTTTCAAATCTACGCTCACTTATTATTCTCCTGTCCAATGCTTATATTTCACGTTAACCAGACCTCCAGTCACCCCCCACATTGCCCTTGTTCACTTCACCACCTCTATCCCAGACACGATCAGCCTAGCTTCCCCCGTAAAAATGTCCGCTCCAGAAAAGCCTTCTGCAAAGCTCAGAACCGTCACGGGAGTCATAGTCGAGACCCTTGCACATCTTCTCCCGCCGTCGTTCCCAACGCTCGGCTCTACCTGTTCGCGCTCGTTCACTGTCCGTTCCCTCGACTTCAACTAGGTCCGATCCATCACAACACCCCCCGCAGAACCTAACCCGAGTGCAACACGAGGAATGGTCGCTCAAGATATCAGATTTGAGCTGGGCAGCTGTGCAACGAGCGCTAGGATCGTCCTTCAGCATATTCTCAACCCATGATAACGGTACGTTGTCAAACTCCGCTCCCTGCTCGCGCAACTTCTTGATCCACTGGGAGATGGCGACTGAGTTGCACCAGTAGAGTCGACTTTGACTTCTTTCCCCAATGAAGGTTTTCAAGTCCTCGTTTTTCGCCTTTAATGACCGTCAACATCTCCAAAAAGACGCATCCGAGCGACCAGGTATCAGAAGATGATCTTCTTGACTTCTCTTCTGCGACCTCTCGGGCTCGATACATATTCGTCGTGCCATGTACCGTTCCGCTCGATTCGCTTTGAGGCATGTCGCTCCAATCACGGGAGTTTCCAAAGTCGGCAAGCAAAACTCGGTTGCCATGCACCAAGATATTCGGTGGTTTGATATCTTTGTGACGCACTTTTGATCGATGAATATATTCCAGAGTGACGGCGAGGCAACCAATGAAGCTGCGGAGTAGACCTTTCCTATCAAGAGCATCCTGTCCGACGGCATTTTGCGTTTCGATAAGGTGCTTTGCCAGATCGCAATCGATCCAGCTTCTTCAGCGTCTCTATCTCCCTCTTGAAGGTGCTCATGTTGTGCCGTCGGGCTGAAAAACTAAGCCCACGCCGCCAGAACATCTTTCGCGCAAGGTCTTGCCCAAAGCACGAGGCCTTTTCCACCACGCCGTGCTTTGTTCGTTTCCCCAACTCGACCTCGTTCTTAAATGGCATCGAGACGCCCTGGTGGAGGTGTCGGTGCTGCCTCCCTCTGTCGAGAGCCATGCTCTTCGACAACACAACCGCTTGCGCGGATAGGATATTGATTGTGGAGAGACGGATAATGAGCTATATCCTCCTCGGAAAATGGAATCCACAAATCGGAGATTCCGTCTTCGATAAACTTACTCAGCACCTTTGGCAGGTTTGGTTCCCCAGCCATCCGCAAGAGAATGTACCAGCGTGGGATTTTACTCCACGAGGAATGATCCGTATGTTTGAGCTCCGCGGCAATAGTTTCGACATCGCCAATGGAGAAAACACTCCCGTTCGGATTCTTATCTGAGCATCGGACAACTTTCAGGAGGTATTCATCGATTCTTTGCTCGGCCAGGATGCGCCGCTCACTCGAAGAAGACGCCATTCACGAATGTTTCGCAGCTCGTTGCTGTTCGTCAAACACCGTAAAATAGTTCAAATTTTGTCGAAACTGGAAGGTATAGCCCTGTTAGACACCCGTTGATACCTTGCTTTAAGGCATTCAATTGCGTGAGGGCCAAAGCTTTTGATGGTACGTTGTGTGCAAAGCAGGCCAAAACGAGCCGGAACAGGATCAAGCTCGCGGCGTTGCGCACGACAGTTCAAAGCAATGCGTTTTTCGCGAGCATAGTAGGTGCGGAAAGTTTGGGCCACCTCACTCAACCAACAATAATGCCACCACGTCCACTAATTCGACGGAAAAGAGGCTCAGAACCCGGGTGCGGAAATTGTACGAAGCGAAGTTGCTTCGACTGTCCTTCGTACTTTGTGCTGCTGACCCGGACTGTGCATGTCTAATACACCGAAACATATTAAAAGTCAGGCCAAATTAATCAGGATCGCAAACGGATAACGCTCAGAAGTTTTTGCAAAGAAAAACTAGTTATCTCTGCTGTAGCACTTGCCGATAGTTTATGCCTCTTTGTATGGGAAACAATGTGTCGCCTACTCCATACTTTCCCCTCACGTTCATTTGCATGGGAGCATTTTATAAACTCATCTGCATAACGCCGAGGCCCCATACATCTATCAGCGAATGACGCACGCCATCCACTGATGGAGAACTTATTGAATCGATGGTAGGGATTTGCTCAATTAATCAGTTCTTCGAATGCAATTGCGACAACAATTGAGCAGGGGTACCTTTGTGATGTAATGGAAAGCATGAATTAGCTCAAGCATGTACAATTGTGTCAAGTCTCCGTACGATCGTCAATTTCCTACTATCTGCGAAAAATGCTCCCACGCAACAAATTCTTGTCGCATAAATGCGATAAATAGATCAGACGAAAGAGAAAAGGCAAGAGAACATTCTAGTACTTGATTGATTTACCTTTGTTCTTCAAGCAAAGCTTAACTCGTTTGCGCATACTTCCCGTGCAGTGTAGTATTTCCTCGTAGGTAAGCTTACCCCACTCCTCTTGAGCTACTTGCTGCATTTCCTTTATATTGTGAATGCAATGTCATCTAGCATTAATCTTTCTTTTGACAATGTTCTAAATGTTCTCAATAGGATTTAGGTCAGGTGATTGTGCTGGCCATTTCATATGTGGAACCTCATGTCTTTTTCTTCAAGTAGCCACAATTTTGGCAGTATGACATAGTATATTGTCATCCATACTATAAATCTTTTGTTCTTTTTGTTCTTTTCTCATTTTTTGAATAAATGGTCTCAAATATGGGCTTAAAATACTTTCTGAGTAAAGTTTTCCACTTATACAACTGCTTTTCTAAAGGAACACCAAAGGTTCAACTACTTTACTGCATACTGCACCTCATGCACTAATTGTACTATGTTCACTTTTGAAGGTTGACTGAAGATTTTGTTCCTCAAATTCCTTATGAGGCCAGCAGGTAACTAAAATAGTTCTGCTATTCTTTCCAATCTCAAATGTAATTTCATCTGTTTAAATAATATTAGCTCATTGCTCATCTGTTTAATCTTAATGCTTTTTACACTACTTATACTATTATTTTTTATACTCTTTACTTAGGTAGAGCTTTTTTTGTACCTTTCTTCTTGTTAAACCATGCTTTTTTAGAATTTTAATTGCTGTTAGCTTCAAAAATTTCTGCTTACTTGTCTTAAATGGGGTATTAAATGTTAATGTAGCTAGATAAAGATTTACAAGAGTTGCACAAACCAAGAAATGTTCTCCATGGTTGAAAATTTTTAGTAAATATTCAGAGAGAGTTGTTTACTAGTAACAGAAGTAGTTAAGTCCTTTTGATATTATTTTAGAATACTCTGAATGGTACTTTTGAAAACTTTCTCAATTTTGGCAATTTTCTCTAAACTTCTCCCAACATAATGTCAAGTCATAATAGTGAAGTGCTTTTCTACAAAGTGCTCTTTTCTTTTTTGTATGGCTATGTTAATATACAGAGCAAATTTTACAAGTGATTTTGTAGCCTTTTTGCTTGAGAATGTGAGAAACGTGGCATACAGTAAATTGTACAAACATATTTTTGACATAATTGTATATAAATATGATGATCTGACTCTGATAAGGTCTCGTCTTCTAGTTTGTCTTGATGTTCAGATGTGTGGTGAGGCATTTTTAAGGTAACTGTAGGGTAGATATATTGACCCTGTATACTAAGATAGTAAAACGGTCCTACTGCAACTATATTAAAGGATATCATAGGTGATGATTCTTGATACGAAGCTTATATTGCTAAACTAACAAGATATTCAGTAAAGAGAGAAGAGAAGACACTTTCCCTGAAATTTTAATACTATATTTATAGCCACCTTTTCACTAACCTCTGGGCTACCTGCCAACTGGTGACTTATACTAATAAGTGTGTTCTTTTCTCTGCATGACTTACACTTGACTTATACCAAGATCAATAATGAAACCTAAGTTATTATGACTTATAACTCTTCTTCCATACCTTAACTGTCTACTATATCTAGCTAACGTGTTCTTCAGCTACTAAGTATCTCTCAACTTTCCTAATCCTTCTCTTACAACCAACAGTTCAGTGTCCATAGATCGTGGTGGTTCTTGTTGGTCATTTGCTTCCTGGTTAGGCTACTTGGCAGTTGTGTTGCTAGCTGAAGTCATTGCCTTGACCAAGATATAGGTAATTTATTAAGTTACTGTAGGTCGTGCTCTCAGCACTGAAAGTGCTAATTGTGCAAACCCCTGCTTCAGCCCCTACTTACCCCTGGCAAGTACCCTTCGTTCTTGTATTTAGTTCATCTGTCATAGACATCCTGAGCTTTATCAGGAACGCCACAGATATAGAAGTGGTGCTGGAACCATTGGACCAGATCATTAGCTTACAGGATACGAACGGCTTAAACGGCTTGGCAAGGATGAACCGAATACAAGGACGAGTGGCACTTGCCAAGGGAACGTGGGGGCCAGAACAGGGGTTTGCGCAATCAGTACCCTCAGCACTGAGGGTGCGACCTGTAGTAACTCAATAAATCACTCATATCCCTGTCAAGGCAATAACCTTAGCCAGCCACACCACCACTAAGGAGTCTAGCCAGGAAGCGACTAGCTAATGGGAACCACCATGACCTACAAACGAAAAACCGTTGGCCGTAGACAAAGAACCAAGAGAGCTGAGAAATACTTGACAGCTGAAGAACATGTCAGCTGGGTGTAGTAGGTAGCTCAGGTATGGATGGAGAGTTATGAGTTGTGACGACTCAGGTTTCATTATTGAACTCAGTGTGAGTCACATTGAGGAAAGAATACTCTAAGTGGTATGAGTCGCCCATTGACAGGTGGCTAAAAAGTCAGTGAAGAGGCAGCTATAAATATAGTGTTGGAACCTCAGGGAAAGCGTCTTTCCTTTTCTCTTCACTGAAAGTTTTGTTAGTTTAGCAATATAAACTTCATACCAAGAATTATCACCTAAAGATATCTTTTGATATAAGTTACAGCAGGACTGTTTCACTATCCCAGTATACGAGACTAATGTACTTGTCTCACGGTCACCCAAAGAACACCACGCCATATACCTGAACATCAAGACAAACTAAGAGATGAGACCTTATTGGAGTCAGACCATCACATCATTCTTGCCAAGTTATTCATGCCATCCTTAACCCTATAGGTTTGCAATTTGGTCCAATGGTTTCAGCATCACTCCCATGTCTGTGGCATTCCTGATGAGGCTCAAGATGTTCATGACAATATGCAGAATTCAAAGCCTTATGGTTACAGTCTCCATTTCAGACTTTAACTATCTATATACTATTTTTTCGCTTTCCCTATACTGAAAAGAAGCAATTTGTAAGTTGTGATGCAGTGTCTTGCATTTAATTTGTTGTATTGAGACTGTTTCGTGCTTTGTAAGCCCCTTCATAATCATATTCAAAATATATGATATCATCGCAATTGCTAGAACTCTTTATGGTAATCACATAGTCATTGACCAAAGCATGCAATTGCATGGCAGCAACCAATGATGCATGCATTACAAAGTTAATCTCTTTTGGTAGCAGAAGTAAACTCATTTTTACTATATGAGTACAAAGTAAAGAGAAGAAAAAAAGTGGGCGAAAGAGTAATGAAGAAGTTTTTATTGCCCAGTTACTACTTAGATGCTATAATAGCACTATATGAAAATAGTAAAAAATCTCTGTGGCAATAGAATGAGTTTATTATATATTATCACTTATCAGAACATGGCCCTTTTTATTAACTCTGAACTGTCTTGAAGTTTCTTACATCTTATTAAAAGTAGGGCAAAGAGGCTCACTTCTAAATTATTAACTCTGAATATCTTATTAAAATTCTATCCTTTTCCTTCCCTGTATTAAGCAAGGCAAGGAAAATTAGTCAACAGACTGCTCCCTACTAATATAACTAACTTTAATTAATAAGTACTTTACACTGAAGCCTACAGGTAACTTTGTATAAGCTCATTAGGCTTAAGCAAAAATATTACTGTGGAGTTAGATACTAACATTTGATCTGAGATGAGTATGGACATACTTGGCCCATTGTCTGCTGAGGACCAAAAATATTGTGCAAACTGCACACACGTTACCTGTGTGTCAAAACAGGCCTATAGAGCTTGCTCACATCACTTTTTTTACACAACTGAGATTCAAAATTCGCTTCGGGATGCCTTTCAAGGTGAATAGTGCAACTACTTCATTGAATTGGACTGTCATTAGCCCCTTGCCTGTTCGGATTTGGAACCAGCCACCGTGTCAGGTGCAGAGACTTTCATGACCATAACAATGGAAAACTTTTACGCTCACTAGAACTGCAAGCTGTCTTAAGCAAGGTAAAGCGTGCGTTTGCTTCAAGTTTATTCTGAACGTCCAGCCTGATATCGTTTCTCGTGAGATCTTGAAGTCTCAGCAACAGCGTCTTATCTTGACCGTAGGCGCCCTCAAAGACGTTTCATGACCGGCTTGAAAGACAGGCCTTGATATCCGCTGAAGTAGTGAGCTTGTTTAGTATGTCGATGATCTCTCTGTGATCCCCTTCGTATTCATCAAGTCCGTCGACGAAGAAGCAGAATTTGGCAGATGTGACTTCCTGCTGCACTGGTCGGTCAGGAGCATCCAAGAGCTCCTCCCTGGTCCACGGGTACAAAACACAATAGACGTCTTTTTGAGCGTGCGGCTCATCCCACCGAGATGGAACAACCATTGCGATCAAAGAAGGACATTGTCTCAGCAATTCATAGAGCAAGGATTAGAGAAGGCCTTGCTGAGATTTCCGCATCTCAGTTCTAGCGTTCTAGAGGAAGTAGCTTCCGCATACTAACGTCCGAGTGCCTGCTCATGTGCGTATAGACATTCTCGTGTTTTGGTGATTAAGTAGATATTTCATGAGTGTTGATTTTCCAGATCCTGGCTTTCCAGACACCCAGTAAATTCCATTACAGAAGCACAGCCAGTGGAAAAACTGATTCTGCGAGCATGTATTATCGTCATTGTTTGTTGAAGGCTTGAAGACCGTCGAAGGTCTTCCTGTGGGCTTTGGCAATATTCGATTGGCGCATCCTCATAGACTTGAATTGTAAGCTGCGCAGAATTTCCTGCCCAGCAGCTACCGCAGACCTAGTGGTAACAACGTTTTTTAGCTTCGCCGAGAGTTGTTTCACACCTGGGGTTTCACAGCGGCCCTGTCCTTGCATACATTCTGTGAATTCTAATTGCTGCAGCTGCCTGGGAATATTCACACTCATTTGCGTGCTTGACTCTGCGATTGCCCATGTCCCGCTGGCAGCAACTCCATCACCTCGCACCTTCTCGTATGTGGTCTGCTTAAACTCCTCTATCGCCGATTTCAGATGTTCAAGCTGGGCGGATTTGTTCATATTCATCTGTGTGCTTGCTTGGGAAAGAGCCCAGACGCCTCTGGCAACACTCGACTGCTGATCGCTGTGGGCGATTTCGCCAGCTTGCATCTACGGACGTCTGAAACGGACACTGTATAAGAGGAAACCAAAGTCGCACGCAGGAGAATCCCTCCCAAAGAACTGGAAAAAATCCCTATGGATGGCTCAGCGTATGTAGACGACTTACCTCATCAGTTTGACAAGATGCAGGATTAATTGCGTCTGGAATCGTCCTATATTTGCCTGGAACTCTTCGACCCTCTCTTCCACACGTGCCCTAAGGCTTGAAGGAAGCTCTGTTACCTGCAGTGTCCAGGCTGGATCTTTAATCGTTCAAGGGCAGAAAGAAGTTTGTCCGCTTCAGTTTTGCAAGATCGAGCAAGTATTACGGTGCCTTCATTAGCCTCAAGAGTAGCGAAAAAGCCAACCGTCAAACTTCCAGAAAGGCTTTTGAGATCTTCGGCGACAACCTGCAGCTCGGCATTCTCTGCTAAAGCTTCCGAGTGCGACTTGTACAGCTTCGAGCTCTGTGTGACTAATTTGCTGGTGAAGTCGACAAACTGAACGATATTGCCGGCCAGGCTAATGGCGGCGAATGCCTCGAGAACCATCCCGACGCCAGCCCGATCTGCTTCTCCTTAACGTCCTTTTCAATTTTAGGTGCCTTTTGACTGCAAAGCTGGTCATAACCATTAAGTTCTCGATGTGGAGAGCAAAACAAAATGCAGGGCAAAGCCGCACACACAGGCCGTCATGAAACATGCGATAACAGGTAGGCAGCTTGTCATGTTCGCAGGACTTCTCGGACCGAAGTATCTCAGCCTTGTTCCAAGCCCTCCTAGCCAAGCCCTGTGCGGATGGTGCCCCACCACTTCATCCAACCAGCCCCAACATCGGCTGATTTTCGTCGAATTCGAGCATCTATCCCACAACAAGGAGCCACACCTCCAAGATTGTGATTGACTGTTGCTCACCATTCTAGTTGGTTTACGGAGTGTTGTAAAAGGATCGCTAGGAGACACTTGATATATTATCAAGACTATGGCCATCGCTAGCCTCTGTGTACTACTTGTGGCACTTGTGGTTGTGTGGTCTCGCCACTATGTGAGTGGGTTCGCCATCACATTGCCACTCTGGTTCAGGGGCTGACGTGGCGAGGGATCGCCACCCCAACAACTCCAACACGGAGTACTCGCGCGAACGCTCCTCAGCCACGAAGGATTCTTCCTGCACCATGGCGAGCAAAGGACAGCCACAACGTAATGAGTTAGCCTTATGGAGCCGACACAAGAGATCCACCGTTCTCAACACACGTCCCTTAACGTATTGCGCAGGGAGACTTCGGAAAGAGACTTAAGTTGAAGACTCCTAGAAGAAAACCCGAAGTATTCGAAGAGGAGGGCCTTAGAGAGGTTATATGCGAAAGAACTCTAGAAGGAAATGACAGGATATATTTGCGAAAAGGCTGGCCGAATCCTAGTCCGTGCGGGGCTTCCGCTCTACTGAGGTTCTTTCCAACTAAAGGAGCTACCTTGCTTGAGAAAATATTCATCCCGCCAGGGGTGACTAGAGGAGGGTACCAAACTAAGGGTATACTTAAAGGGGGTAAAGAAAATAAATAGGGTGAATTATTGAAATACCATGATTTTTAATCTTTATTACTCGGGTACCACACTTCCTGTACCAGAATACCACGATCCCTAATCAGCACCCCGCCACCCCACAAGGCAAGTTATTGCCCTTTTGTTTTCAATTTCTCACAGGAATTATTTAGCCAGTATGTGCAGGTTATATACATAGAGAAACAGCGGGCATTTAGCTATTGTACCTTTATCTTGGTGCAGCCTTAATGTTCAGCTATGGCATCCTCCCGCTTAGGGTCTCAAGTGCAGAACTTACTGGGGAGCTACCTCATCAGCGCCCCAGGGAACCCCAACCAAAATACAACAGTGTTGAGGACAAGTTTGAGATAATTATGCAACGATGCAGCTCAAGTCTTGCTGATATACAGGGAATAATCTCTCAAGTGCATTTTGTGTAACCTTGAGCTTCTGTGGTGGCGGAGTGTGGAGTAGAAATCATGGTATTCTAGTAATGGAGGTGTGGTACCTGAGTAATAAAGATTAAAAACCGTGGTACTTCAGTAATTCGCCCAAATAAAAAAGAAGGGTTAATTACAGACATTACACGATTTCCGATCTATATTACTCGGATACCCCGAATGCCTTACCCAATTACCACACATCCGAGCCCGACGGATCTACACGGCTCCTTCAAGGACTTATATGCCCTACGGAATCCCTTCCCGACCCGTTTCCACCCGCCTCTAATAACTATTGCAATGACTGTCTCGCAATATATTCCTTCCAGGTTTAGACTAGATTTTCATGCTTTGAATGACGCTCGCAACACCATACGTATTTCCACCAAAATCTCCTTCCCTCCTGACATACTCTAGCCGTTTTTTCGCAGCAGGCTCACGAGGCTTACTCATTATTGGTATTCCATTGATTAATATTACACTATCTACTCAACACACATACAGCCTGTGCGCGAGGAGCATCTAGCCACTAAATATAGTGACTGTGAGGTTCCCATTCTTACAAAGCAGCATAGGCGTCCGATAAAACTTCAGCGTCGTTGCGATGAAGACCCAAACCGTAGGTTAGTTGTGGGCATTGTGGAGAACAAGGGCAAAACCGCAGGAGTTATTGTAATGCTAGGGAGGCGTGAATGTGGAAAGAGATGGATTGTGGTAATCGGGTACGACAGGGTGGTATCCGCGTAATATAGATCAAATGGTGCTGGGAGGGGCCGACAAAGAAACAAGAATTCAGACCATCTCCCCGCCATCCTACAGTTTCATGTGGGTAAGCAACTGTGGTTGGCGATTAGCTGCGGTCTGACGCAACCCCCTATTCTTAGGCAAACCAAAATCGTGGGATTCGGAAGGGCTTTTTTGGACTGACTCAATAAGTAAGCCGAAGTACGGAAGTCGTCAACACATCCAAACAGGCTTTTTCCCGGTAAGGTTCGACTCCAAGAGGCCGGATATGGAGATGGGTATTGAAAACTGAGGCCTGCCGAATGGCAACAATCAAAGCATTGCATATTAAGGGGTGGCCAAAGAGAGAATGGAGAGAGGTCACGACCGAAGATCACGCAAGTGTTCAGGGAACAGTTTACCTGCGCCCAGAGTACGGAAAAGGGAGTGTGTTCTCGATGGCGGGGAGACAGAAATTCTTTGTTGACATACATCTTGTATTGGCAGATGGAATGTCATATCCCCTACATTCAGAGAAATGCACAGAATGACCCAGGAAGTATAGAGTAGCCGTGGCAAGCAGTTAGATCTAGATTAGAACAAGCAGTACGCTCGCTTTGCACTTCGTCCAACAAAGGATACGGGCGTACGTGAAAGGAATACGATAGCGGCAGGAAAGGACGTCTGACGAACAGGTGGGTGATTTAGGTGCCTGCACTACATCAGGTTGGCAATATTACCAATGTCCTGACCTTGAGTAAAAAAGACTTCATTGCAAAAATCTGAAACATCAAGCCTCTCAGTGATGGTTGCTATGTACTGCACATCTCCTGGTATTTTAGGAGACAGGAGATAAATTTTTGGCTGGCAGGAACACTCGGACGAGTCGGCTGAGCAGATGAACCGAGAAGCGCTGGAGGGGAGGAGAGGGCATTGGGCCCGAACATTCAAATACGCTGAAGAGCGTGAACAGCTTAGCATCGGTGCTGAGGGTCCAGGACAAGTACGAGGCGGCCGATCAGATGAACCAACGGACACTGGAGGAGAGAGATAATCCATTTGCCACAACGATACCAATCAATACCGCCTGCATGACCTCATGCACCAAAGCTCCATTTGCTCGAGCTGAGCATGAATCGTCGGGACCAACTCCACGAGGCTATCTATTTTACAACACTGAAGTACGAAGACCTTCAGCTTCGTCAAGACCTGAAGGCGGGGCGCGATGGCTTCCTCCGAAGTAGGCGGCGACCAGTTGACCCTACGGCAGGGAGGAGCTCGATCATACGGATCAAAACGTCGTCTCGATAGACAGTGACAATGCCGTAAAATAAATTTGCATCCCCTTCGTCCTATGCCATTTCTAAACTCTGGCGTGAATTCTCAGGCCACCACAACGAATTAGAAAAAGTCAGAAAAAGGCGAGATGGTCGTTGTAAACACCCATACCAAAGTATTTGGGATGTAGGGGTAAGTCTCTGTCTAGCAACGCGCAAGCGAGTGTATGGTTGCTGGGCAGAGACTTCGTCTACTTCCCAAGTACATAGGAAACACGAAATGTCGTCGATTTTAAGTTAGGCGTTCTTTTAAACTCCCGGATCGTCGATGCGGGACTGGCTTGCGGAAAGCTTCGCATCAAGGTTTGACTAGTGTGTATAGGGGACCAATCAGGAAGCGTCTTGGCATTCTTCTGCTGACGCTGCCTCTCACACTTTTGGTTGTTTCGTATCTACGGAGTCTTAGCATGACTTTCCTGAGCTTGTTCTTGCCAGTGTCGCAAAGCGAACAGGGCCCTGCCACATCGCTTAGTAAGGATGGGTCAGAACTATGGGGTCAAGCTTTACAAACATCTACGAAGAGATGGAACTGAATGAGATTCGATTTGCTCCCGAAAGTTCTCTCCTCGATTTGGGGTTGCTAGTTGAAGAAGCATTTCGTTGAGCCTCTTTCTAGCTTCGCTAACTAAAGCCCAAGCATGAACCCCGTTGGACCTACATCAAGGAAAATCCTTGCCTACACCGAAACAACATCCCTACGATTGTGTCGTGATTCGGATATCTGTTATTGTAGGTATCTATGCGTATGGAGTAATGGCTGAGACCTACATTGGCCTTTCTGCCGCTTTCTTATCCGTATTTGCTTCTGATGCACCCCAATCACTGAAGCTGGAGCGGGGCGCTTTGGCGAATAGTGCATCGAGACCCCACTTGACCAGCAGGTGTCTCCGTTACGAATAGTACACACCACTCGCGGGGTGAGGTACGCACTACACAAAGTCAACGAACTGGGTGCAGCACTTTTCATCTCCACTCTCGCACCACAAGCCATTTTTCCCTTCGAGTTCAATATCGACTTTTTAATTATACCAAGCACTGGTTGTCCCCTCGCTAGTATGCCCTCAAGTTCGGTCAACGTCTCAACAAAGGGTCTCTGATGGGTTGATACGGTGGTAGATGCATGATAACCTCAATTCGCCCTCACGGTCTAGATCGCGGGGCTCTCTGTGAACCCATTGCAAACTGCTTCTACAACTCGATTGACGAGGTGGCTAAAGCCAACCTTGCTGCGAGGCAGACTATCATCACCTTATGGCCAGGAATCATCAGCTCTATCACCGCCATACACCCAGACCCGAGCGACCCCGCCTACGACAATTTACTGTGAGCAATAATTTTTGCAACAACTTCTGGAGGAACGGGAGGGCATTCTTTAGAGAAGCCGAAACGGTATTTCTCTGCATCCTACACACAAGCAGGTCGCATACTGTGCCTCGAGGCAGGTGTGCCAAACACGAGGCAAGTCCGTCAAAGAGGACGCAAGTTCTGTGTTTTAACCTACGGATTTCCGGTTCTGTGTCTGGGATTCTACACGGTCTTCGTTGTAACTTTTTTGAATACTTTGAAACGCACCATACTCACCTGGTCATGCTCACCTTACAGGCTGGGCTCCTTGTGGTACTGAACGGCTAGTATGCCAGCTCTCTCGCAGGCAACGTACCGGCTTCTTTTCAACGACATCACTCTATTTGAGGAAACCACAGAACCGGAGAACCGGAGCACCAAGTCAACAAAGCAGTACAATCCCGTTATCGCAATTTCCGCAGCCAGCGCTAGGGCGTTGCCCCAGAGAAGGCTCATCGAACGCAGACCGATGAATGGTATCCGGCTCTGGACGAGGATCTTCACGAACTAGCTCACAAATCGGCGCTATCGACTTTTGGTCTTGAATGACGCTGATACTCCCCAGCGTAGACTTTTCGAGTTTTGCGTGGGAGCTTTGCGTGTCACCATCTTCATCGTTAGTTCAGCTACACAGAGTGCTCTTATTATTATGCACACTCCCTTTGATACCCTGCTCTTGGTGTTAATAGTATTTACGACATTCTTTCCTCGAGCTTTGTGGTCTCGACATTGGCTCAAGAGTTCAGATGGCGTCGATCGAGTACTCTCATGTCTTGCTTAGGCATATATCTGAAAGCCATAGATCAAGCAATAGTATGGTCAAAAGAGCAGGTCAATTCTCTTCTATTTTACATCCTTTTCGAGTCCTAGTCACGGGTAATCCAGGTACTTGGGTCTATGCCAAATAATCTCATTGCTGACCGTCACCTCTTCTTGGCTACCGGACGGCAATCGTTTGTTCGTTCAAGGCTTGTGAGAATTCTATCTATACTCCGGTTCCTCCGAGATTACACAACAACTTACGAAAGGTCAGTACCCACAGTTGGGGGCCAAAGGTTTCCAACATATGTAGTGAGCTATTATTTTGGCCACATCAACAAAATTGCAAAGCAGCAGCAGCGGAAGTGCTGAGCTGATTACTCATTACTGCCTTTTAGCTCCCAGCGCTAAAGCCCCCTTTTGGCTTCGACTCTGATTCTTGATTCTTGCTCTGGCCCCCGGCTCCAACTCCAGCTCGAAGCTCCGACTCTAGCTGCTCCCCGCGGTAGAAGTCACACCAGCTATTTAACCCTACAGAAATGTCTGAATGACGCAAATCTCTCCAGCAAAGATATAGAGGAAGAAGATTCAAAGACATAAAATACAGAATGATTCTTTTCTCCAAGACAGTCGACCGCATCCCCCCCAAGACATCCCAGGAACTCCTTCCGCATGTAAAATGCTCGCTCTCAACCATGTAAATGTCCCATGAGCTCCGAATTCGCTCTCATCAAAATTAGCCTGCTATTCGTTCAAGTTTACCCATTTAAGTTACTCCATCCACCTCACCCTTAGCTGTCAAACATTTATTTCTTCAGCATCACCTCTCTTCCACTCAACTGTATTTCAGGCCTACTCGTTCCCATCTCATAGCTCAATGGCGGAGGTGGCTCTGACCCCGATAACTCAGAAACAGGGCCATAGGTGTAACTCTCGCCTGGTATTGCAGCGGCTTCACGATGGTGCCTTTTGTACAGAAATACGCCCAAAGAGATGAGCAGGATCAGACCTGCGACGCCGCCGACTACGCCGCCAATAATAGCGCCAACAGGCGTATGGCTAGCAGCATGAGGGGTGCTGGAAGCTGAACCGGTCGTGCTGTTGCTGGAGTTAGTTGTTGTGTGGTTGACGGTCATAATGGCTTCGAGAGCCTGGTTGCCCCATGAGCTCGGGTATCGCGGACTGGTGATATGATCAGTATCAACTTAAGCAGCACAAATTAAGGATTGCAGAGGCTTTACTTTTGAGCATAGTATTGCCGCACCCTCAAGGATGGCACGTATGCCGCAGCATGTGCATCATATCCACTTGACCACGTGAGATCTGTCATATCGAAGATCCCAAGCCCGTTCGTCCATTGGTCTCGCACTGCTCCGATGGCTGCTACGCTGGAATCATATCCGCCGATAAAGATCATCTGACGGCCACCGATGAGCTGACAGTCGTGGTTGGAACGTCTTTGCGAAGTAGAGTCGGAGACACGGAACCAAACAAATGATGGCAAAGATAAGATGAAGATTTCCGTGTAGTCTGCAGCATTTGGACCGATACCGGGTCCTGTACTATGGCCTCCGTAGATGAAGCTTGAGACGGTCGTCAGTTGTCAAGAACAGAGATGGGAAACCTAGTATTGCAGCATTGTGCGAGGAGACTCGAGTTTTCTTAACTTTTTTCTTGAATGGTGAACTTACATCTCATATGAGCTGTTGTCCGCCGCTAAGGCACCAGCCATGCAAAACTCCGTACGTGGGGAAGGTATATCACCGCTAGCTATCTGAGTATACCATTGCCCAGAAGAGACGTCATAAACTGAGACACGGTTCATGTCTACCAGAGAAACTCCTGCTTCATACTGGAATATCTGGTTTGGAGGCGAACTCCCACCTAAGGCTATCACTATTCCTTCTTGGCCAAATATTGGCACGAAATGGGCTTCGCCAAGAACCCCGTATCCACTAGATGAGTACCCAGAAGAACTTACATTGGACCAAGCACTCTGCTCGAAGTTGAAGATTGTTAGGCCAGATACCGGGAGAGATGAACTTTGGAAACCGAATGATCCATCGGTTCCACCAAGACTGTAGAAAGCCTTCGAGCTGGATGCGTATAGAGATCCAAAAGGTGCAATGAAACCAGACCCAGAAACTTCGGTTGGCGTAGTTATTTGCTGCCATGATGCGCCTCCTAACCCATCAGGTGGGAACCCCCAGACTGCATTGTTTGTAACATCTGCATATGGCCACCCACCAAACGAGTATACAAACTTGGTGACAGGATCGTACCATACCATTGGGCGCCTGGAGTATACATAATCTGCTGGTTTGGTGTTGCTGATTGCATTCAACGTACTGTTTGTCCATGATGATGACAGGGGAATCCCAATAGTTGAATTGACTGTACCCATGTAAGTTAGTGCTTCGTTGCTATCAAAGTTAGGTTGTCTAACTTACGCGACGAGAAGCTGACTTCACCGGCTGTGAGAGTGTAAGTCTCCCCTCCTTCAATGTAGAGCCAATCACCGACGACAACAGCTATGTAATAGTGTTAGCCGGGTTTGCGAGGAGGTGTTTGGAGAGAACGGTGACTCTGATCCTACATCGTTGCCAGATCCATACTGAGAAGTCCGGCGGGAGCCAGGATGAGTAAGTAACTTGAGCTGCCAGCCATAGAGCGGCCAAAATGAGCCACATAATGCACTGCGTATTGCGTCGCTTCCCTAAGGGGCAAAAGGCCGTGTTTGCTTTATCGCAAAGACATGAAGAGAGTCTATCTCTAAGATGCCATAATCGGTATTGAAGGGGCGATCGTGGGAGTTTTAGTCTCAGCTACTAATAATAGCGAGGATATTTGCAAGGTACCACGGCTTATACGGCCCAAATTGCCGCATCAACTTTCGCGAGTCCAACCCGTTGCTTAAACTTTTATAACCACGCCGCGGTCATAAAATCAGTGTGATTATAACGATTAGAATATTCTCTTTAAGGTTAAAGCATTTTATGAAATATTCAAAAGGCTATATTTCCATTGGTACTGTATAGAGTCGGATACGTCCCTTGGTGCCATTTTCGGTGGACGGCATGTGCCGAGCTTCCTTCTGACAGGCGAGCTGCGACAGTCCCTGCGACGGTGCTCCGTGCAGTGCGAAGTTTTCGCTAAGTCAAGCCCTACGAACATTGCGATGACTTCACAGTTCGCATAAGAATTCGGCCCATGCAACCTCAATTTTTGCATATCTATCACGCATGTATAAGAGTCTTAATTGGGCTTCGTTTGTTCCCAAACCGTGGCTTGTTTTATCGCTTTTCATCATGCTAAACTATGGTTGTTGTGGTGTTCATTTGGTGGGTTTGATATAAGCGAACGATGGTAGCAGGTCGCGCTAATTTCAAACTACCAAAGGTGCTCTCAGCATCAATAAACCATTTTATTTCAGAACAGAAAATGCAGAAGACACTGTACAAATGATATCTCTCTAGATATCATGTCATGCGACAGATTTCTTGATTGAGATTCGACATGAGAAGTTTGATATGACCCGCCATAGCGCAGCACCCAATATGCAGGGAATAAGCCTACTAAGCGCGCGCTTTAGTGGGCTGCACGGGCCACGGTGCATCAGACCTCAATAAACAAGTTCAAAATTCTGCCTATTGGCGTAAAGCGCAGAGATATTAGTCTGTAAAAATATTTTAAGACTAGAGCAGTTTTACATAGTCCTAGATATTGTGCTGCAGCAACTCATAGTCACAGATAAAAAAATCCGACCAATGTGTTGGACTCGCGAAATTTTGAGGTTCGGATCTTGTCGGCCGCGTACCAATTAGTTTCAAAGACGCCTGCGGAAGGAGTTTCAGCTTCCCACTCCAAATGTGTCAGACATGGGGGTTCTTTGTCTTGCGTCTTGCCTTAGCAGTTCTCACGTATTCCGTACAGTAGATTAAGGATTATGGTGGAGGAAATGGTTGAGTTAATCGAGCAATGTTTCCTTCACGTTGCAGTTATCGGTCCACAAGTTACACAAGGGCGTTTCGACTTGATTAGACTCGACGGCCAAATCATCTTTGCCGCAAGCTTGGGATGTAAATGTGGGCTACCTAGCTAAATGTCTATTACCGCTTAGTACTCCGTACAGCCTAATACATATTCTGCACACTGGGGATCAGTATCTGCGCAAGTGCGCTGGCCGGGCTCGCCTATACAGTTTTTCCGTTCCGGCTAGGGCAATCCCACTGCCCAATCGGGCAGCATACGAAAACCGCCTATCTACACGGTGCCCCATCTGGCGAATTACGCGAGACCCGGGGGATATTAAGTGGCACTACCGATTGTGGGAGGCTTTACAGCAAGGGAGATTGAGCCAAGGAGGGGCGGCGGACTCCATACCCGTGTTTCAAGGGAGCGGTCAGATTTATCGTATTGG
The DNA here is from genome assembly GCA_022345685.2 of Nothomitra cinnamomea. Taxonomy (NCBI): domain Eukaryota; kingdom Fungi; phylum Ascomycota; class Geoglossomycetes; genus Nothomitra; species Nothomitra cinnamomea. Next base: position 75,652 of record JAJDMX020000103.1, on the reverse strand, counting down.
GAGAAGTCAGGGTTGTATACGTGGGATGAACCATTCCCTTATTTAGGGCTACATCAAGACAAGGAAACGTATTTGACTGTAGCTCTAAATTGTTCAATACATAAAAGTAGTAAAACTAAAAAGGTGGCAGCACAGCGGACAGCAGGGCAATCGATCTCGGAAATATATAGTGGTTGGTGAAAAGTACCATGCTAGCTCTGTCCATGAGCGCCCACCCTTCCCTCTATTGATGCTTGTGGTAGACTGGGTCTGGTGGAAGTTTGGAGAGCATCCAGCTGTATACATCGTCCTTTTCAATAGTCAGTGAGGTCTAGATATACTTGTTGTGTGGTCACTTACCCAGTTCCTGCACTGATGCAGGGGACCATAGCCGTCGATATGCGTTGGTGCGGTGTGAGATTGTCCTTCAACTGTAGTATCTGCATTGCAAAGTACCGTCTGCCTCAGGTAATCGATGCAATGGAAAATATGATCCACCTTCGCTGGCAGAGCTACGGAGAACTCGTTTGTGGCAACGAGGTCATCCATGTAGGTCTTGTTCCGCGTGACCAAGCCATAGAAGTTTTCCCTGATCATCTTGAGGCAGTGGTATTGGTGCGTGACGGCTATGCCGTAGACTTGCGCATTCATCGCAGAGGTCTGAAGGCCTGGCCCCAAGCCGTACTGATCGGGATTTTCAATCAGGACCAAGCCAGAGTTCGGGATGAGCCCGGCCCATAGGTCATGGGACTGGGGGCTGTATTCCCAGTCCATTTGGCGGGTGAAGTTTCTTGTGTGACGAGAGACTAAACAGTGATTAGTTAAAGCTTGCGAGTTGCCTATCAAACAGAGACATACAGTCCGGGACTGGTGTTTTGGGGTTCCATGCAGTCCGTTTCGCAAGAAGGAATGCCATGACCACAATGACGGCGCTCAGTAGACCAATAATGGAGAAGGCGAGTCTTCTAGAAATGGTGCCTGAGGAGGTAGGATTAACCACCATCTGCCCCGACATTAGGGGGACATCGGCAGTGGTACTGGAGGGGCTCGTTTCGCCAGACTCGTCGCTCTTCCGGAGGAGATCATATCTAATAGATACTGGCCTCCCATCCTTCTTCTTCCAGAATATCGACTGTTCGATCCACGACGGCATAATGGGCTTGGGAAAGCGGAACAAAGTTGGCCTGGAATGAAAAAGAGAAAGGGCTAGAGAATAGAAGAAACGCAGCAGAGAAATGCCAAAGAGGAGGTGCAAGACTGAGGAAAAGCTCAGTTGCAAGCCAAGTATATCAGGAAGCCCACGCTTGGAATGCAAACATATCATATCCTACTCCATTGCAGCCGTGACGCCTCAGCTCACAACCCATGTCGCAACCCCATCTAGCTCAGTGTCATTCGTAGGCAATTACCGGCGCGCAGGCTCAACAGCAACCCCTATCCACCACGTGAATCAGCGAAGGACTGGCTCTTTCATCAGAGTGGCGTCGGATAAATGACGAGCCGTGTAGCGACAGGTGCTTGGCAGGGACCGTGGCTGTGGCCGCGGTTATTACCGGTCCGATAGTATTACTAGGCATCTCCCGTCAATATTCAAAGTAGCACCTCAGTGTCACATAGAAGAGTAAATTATTCCGTCGATGATCGGCGTGGTAAGTCAGGGTCACTTAGAAGGCATGTTTGAGTTGAAGCATGCGTTGCCTGACTCTGTGCTAGCGTCTTGCCCCTGCACCAGACCGGTGCAATCGATTCCGTAAAGACAGGAACCCGCCGAGATATTCAGCCGTACGAGCTCCAAGAGCTTTGGCTGGCGCCGTTAACTAGCCCTATTTATGGCTACTCGAAACATGGACGACAGCGGCTCCAAGAGATGACCTTGGTGCCCCTGCTAGCGAATAGACTATGGGTATGCTTGTTCGCTCGCTAGAGCTAAAGATGCTAATTTACCGAGGAAATTATAGTCACAGGCAAAAGTGTTTCGCGAACCCTAATCTCTATGTACAACAGCCACGAAACTTCTAACGAAATCCCTGGAAAATTTCCTAAAAATACACACAGACTCTCTAGTCTAAATGGAGCTTTAATCGTATTTTTAAAATCCTCTGAATTCATTTTGATAATTTAAGAAAACTTCCCATAGAGCAATAAATTTGCAGCACGAAGCAATAAGCGATGCGGCGCTTCCCGACGGAAGTGGCGATTTCCATAGATCTGCATCTTGTGCCTGGAAAAAGCAAAATCTATCTTCAGCCCGTTACACTATGAATGTTCCCCTGCGGAAATTTCTAGGCTGTGTCAAGTCGCAATTCTGATCAATCTGCGCTAATTTTTAACATAATTTGGCATGGCTGAGTATGCGCACTGCAGATTTGCGAACGCTTTTGACCTAGTACTGTAAACAGACCAAAATTTAAGTGGGAAATCGCTAAAACTGAAGTCTCCTCCAACGAGTATCGAAAAAGGAATCTGTTCTACACTCTGCTCCAGCTCCAATCTAATACCGTCATTCCATACGCCCTATAAGCCATGGGAGTGCCCTGCGCCATGTCCAAAGGGTGGACCTAGGCCGTAGATTAACAAAGAGTTAGAGCTTCAAATAGAAAGACCATCATACCTTTAGTGGGGTGACTTAAATATTTGGGATCGAAGATATCTATGATAGTCAGAAACTTGAAAAGAGAATAAGGAGCTTGTAATCACCAATGCTCCGTGACTTTGCCCATTGATGGATTGCCTGTAAATAGTCAGCCTCCGACTTCAACACACTCTATAAATATAAGATACCCACATCAAAATCCACACAGGTGTGATCGTAGGACAGTTGGGCCCACGGAATTGGAAGATCGGGAAGCCATTCATAAGTGGTCAGGGACACCTCCGCTCGGCATTGAAGCTCCTGGCGGATAGCATCTAAACAGTGATCTGTAATTAAACAAGTCAGGTTTAGCAGCAATTCGGGATACTATATTGCTCGCCTATGTGCTCCGCTTTATCCACCATTAGCGACGGTTGTATTTCGTAATATTCCGGGTGTATATAGTGACGAATAAGTTTCTAGCAATCGTTAGGATCATCCAGGTCGTGCCGGGACAAGGACCTACAAGACAGTGTAGGTGGTGGTAAACGTCCACCGCAGCAAGATAGTCCCCCGAACCGTCAGCCAGCTGAACAGACGTTCTATTCATTCTGTCCAGTTCTTCCTTCGTGACTCGGATGTTATTGTCTATCACGGGTTAGAGCTGCCCCTCTCTAGCTGCGTCAGACCTTGGGTTACTCACAGACAAAGAGACTCTCCCACGCATCGTCAAGTTCAGGCCGAGGTTTCCCCTTGAAGGGACTCGTCCTGTTAACATCGTTATTGATGAACTTCTTCTCGAATCTCACGACACCCTGAGCAGGCGCTATGGGGGATTAGCATGCTACAACATAGCTTTGCCGGTATGTTAACTCACAATTGACCAGATCCGGACCGTGTTCATAGCGCTTTTCAACATGTTCGAGCATCAATGAGAAGCCAACCGTATAGGCCGCGATGATAGCCAAATGGACGAGGAAAGACAAGCGGTACTGCCAAATTCTTGTCCACAATCCCTTTCGAGGGGAGATTCTTGAGCTCCTTTGCTCGCCTTCGAGGTCAATAGAGGAACATTCTCGCTTGAGTAAGCTCTCCGTCGAACAAACAGGCTCATCGTCGAAGGAAGTCATTGCAATGTACAGAGTCTTCTGCGAAAGGAGCTGCAGAGGCCGAATGTCTTTTGCAAACGAAGAACAGAAGGGGAGCTCGGTCAACTAGAATTCGAACTTCATAAAAACCTAAGGAGTCAAGCCAACCATCCTCCGGTACTGGTACGGGGCATGGAAGCTGATGCTCCAAGACTCGGAAAGTCCCATTCCCGGAAAGTGGCCGACTAATGAGGAGATACAGAGTCTTCCTCGGCTCCGGGTGTTATATTATGAGCAGTCCCACCAGCCCCACGGGTAATGCCGACATGAGGTTCGGTACTCAGCGGGGCAAATTTGTGTTTTGGTATGGCGTGAGTTTCGCAGTGGGTTACGAAAAGTATGCACGGAGTCGCTTAGCTTCCGGCGGGTTTTTGATATTTTTCGCTAGTTACTAACGTTCCGCCTAGCACTGCAAGCGTAACATGCGAGCACTTTACCGGACAGGACGACGCCGATCCCGGGGGATAGCATAACGCCAACTTCCGCACCGAGGCTTTTCGCCATGTATCTCTCCTTCTAAAATAATTCGCTTCCAGGGCTTTGTGTTGTGCCCTTGGTACATGGGTTAAGCCGACTATCTCCAGACTTTCCCTTGAACGAGTGTGGCGTTCAGCTTCTGGTCCTGATTTTCTTCCAAGCACCAATCTACGCCATGGGATGCCCTGCACACAATCTCTTGTCCCTTGGTCTAAACACGCGTTCATTTCTATTTACGAGGAGTGGAGTCTTTTTCTCGTTGTACCTGAATCGCCGCATTGGCGCCGTTACAGCTTCAGGCTTCACTCTCGGCCGCACTGGCAGGGAAGTACCAACCCCCGAAGGCACGCTATAGGTTCAACGTCGTAACCTCCACCCCTGGGGGACAGCTCGGCTGGGCGGCGGAATGCGTCTTTCCGTGTTTATTCCCAGACTCAAAATCAGACTATGTGATGGTGCCTGGTCCTACTCCGTACTTGTGGAAATGTGATCTCGGCTTTCCCCTCTGCTCATCTGTAATTGGGATGAGGGGAAGATGAAGAGTCTAGAACGGCGCTGGGGTTTATTTCTGATTGGTACGAGGGAGAGATGAAGAGTTCAGCGCGACGCTGGGGGTTACGCTGCAGCTCTATGAGAGCCGGCGGCCTCAGAAAGGCGTAGCCCGTACTGAACAACCCGTGCAAGGGCTTTCAGTGTCGAGCGTCCAAACAGCAAGGTATAAATACCTCCACGGGTCCCTTCTTTCAATCCTCATCAGATCCTCCGAGTTCTATTCCAAGGCAATCTTCTAAACCGCTTCTTCCAAGCCCAATCATCACCCAATTCATCTTTTCAAGACATCTCTTCAGAAAGTCTTTTACCCTCTTTCAAAATGCTTCGATCTATCTTGACTAGCTCTCTTTTCATCGCTCTGGCTCTTGGTGCCGCAATTCCCGAGAGTGAGTCCTACAAGGAGATCCCCGGGCCTGCATACTCATATTTTCACAGTTGCTGCTCGCCATGATGATGCTATTGCTGAACGTGCGACTAACGATGTCCTCGTCGGTTACGGGGTTAGTAGCTATCTGTCTACTTTGTAGATTTTCTTGCTAACTTGCTTAGTCTGGAGTTGGAGCCAAGGGCTCTGTTGTTGATAAGGTTGCGGCTGATGTCCTCGTCGGCTATGGAGTCAGTACTTGCTAGTCTATTTCCTGTTCTTGCAGCTAATTTTGTAGTCCGGAGGCAGAGTTGCCGCTGAAGCTGATGTCCTAGTTGGCTACGGATCTGGTGGAAAAGTTGCCTCTGAAGCCGATGTCCTAGTCGGCTACGGGTCCGGTGGTGTGGGCAACAAAGTCGCGGCTGATGTTCTCGTGGGCTACGGAGTAAGTTAGCCTTGCCTATAAACTACAACTCTCCCTAACTTGTCTAGGGTGGAGGAAAAGTCGGTGTCGCCAATGTTGTGAAGGATTAGGGGATGCACCAGAAGCTATTAAGGTTACTCTAGTAGCACGAGGACTTTGAAGCCCCTTTGTTTCTTAAGTAATCTCAGCATACGTTAAACCTTTGGTGTGGTGTATATCAATTTCCTAGTCCCTTCCCCGGTGCCAGGTCACGCTCTGTTCTCCTTCATTTGGTTACCTACTCTTCCGCATTTGACATACTCTTTGCTTTCAGCTCCTGTGGTCCCTTCTCATCATCTCCAATAGCGTTCACTGTCCCAGACGGAAACATTACTTCATGGTAGATCTTTCGTGAAGCTGCAGAGACGTTGTCTCTAATGTGCTAGGGTTATTGGTCGTGTAGATACTTTGCACAGTACCGGGCCAAAGTCTTTCCGCATTTCCTGTTGGCTACCAAACCATGTCTAGTAACGCTAAAAAGTTTTGGTGAAAATCCTCTGAAGCGCTTGCAAAGAGTACTGTGAACCTCTGTGTTAAACGTTCATATAATCTTTAGAGCCGCACTTTTCTGCCTTCCCCGCATTTGCGGCCAGCCGAATGTGGGTTTCGCATTTTGGCGACTCGCTACCACAACTCAAACCCTCAGCCCTACACGCATTCAAAGAACTGTATCGAGCATGTCAACCAAAAGATTGGCGCGGGCCTATTTGTCCTCAGGGGGTTACAGGACGACAGAATGCTCAACTGGCCACAGAGTCTGCTAGCCCGGTCGATTTCTTAAACGCCCTGCACATGAACGATGCGATGTCTCATTCGGTGTCGTCGCGGACGGAGCCCGGAAGCGGTTTATCCGGACGGACCGAGCAACCCGCGGCTGACATCGCCATGACCTTGGCGTCTATGGAAGGCATCCAATTAAATGTCTTTGAGGCACAAACTCAAAACAGGACTGGCACTCACTAGCCACTGAGATTTCGGGTTCTCCAGCACCCACCGGTTAGAGCGAATCTTGGTATTATTGACCTCCTCGGCGTCAGCTAGCATGTCAAGCCCGTCCGTCGGCGAAACTAAAGGGAGGGCTTGGCTTGTTCCTAGAAAACCTTACTCCTGGAAAACCTTATTCCTGAAATTCGACTTGAGCCAGTAACCGAAGCCATGAGGGCGCTGCAAAATGCGCTTCGTCCTCGCAGTTCGGCGCTGTAGGGATCGAACTGACTATGAAGTGCTAGGTGCGAGCCATGGCGACATCAGGCCCCAAAATATATTAATTGAAGAATCCGGAAGTGGAGAAATTATTGTGGATTGGCCACGGTTTAAAGGCGTATGTATTCGTTATTCCCTTCTAGTTAAACCCGGCGTTGTGGCGCAGGCCGCTTGGCGCGCAGTCGCCTTTTGGCTCAGCTGGCTTGTCCTCGTTAGGATATCGATTAGTTCATTAAGCAATCAGAATAGTGATCACCAACATTTCTAAATCTTGCCCGTGATACGTCTCACGATGGCCCTAGGGCTCTGGCCTAGCACTCGCGGAGTAGAAAGTTTTTCTGCCAACAGAGAAAATATTTTCTCTATTTTCTCTATTTTCTAAGCACAGGCTAGGCTGTAAACCCACGGCAAGAATTGATTTAAACTCCCCAAAAATGATAATGATCAGAGTACAGCTCCGACTCATGAGAAAGTAGTTGTGTCGATTTGTTGCTGATAGGTGGTTCTAATTCCCCCATTTTTGGTCGAAGACAGTTTCACATATAATATTTCTATCATCTCGGTTTTAAAGACGTTTAGCACTAAAGGTTCTTGAAAGGGGCGTTCGGCGAAATGGATAATGCTTAATCAACGAACACGGTGCGATGGTTATGCACGATCGATAAAAATAAGGTGCATATGCAGATTAGGCGAACCTATAATAAGCTTATCCTGTTCTCGCTTGACGGCGGAGTGGGACGGGATCACGGTGGTGCGATCTTCCATGAAGCGGCCAAGGTCGGCCACATCTCGTTGACCGACTTCGCAGCCGCGGGTGCAGCACAACAACCTGGAGCGACAATGGGGAAAAATAGGAACATGCTTCGGTATTTCCTGGAGCGGGGCGAGGTCATCAAAGAAGCGAGATCGTTGCCAGGATCTCCGCTCTATCGTGCAGTGTCCGCGAGGAACATCACGGTGCTAAACTGTTGCTGGATTACAGAACTGACATCAACCTGCGAGGCAGATAGGATAGAACCCCACTCTATGAGGTCTGCGAGAAGCTGCAGGGCGATGCGGCTCGGTTCCTTATATCTCGTGGCGCCGATCATCGCGCCGCTGGTGCCTTCATATCTCAAGTGAACTTACGGTGCATCCCATATAAGGCAAAAAAGAGGGTTGCCCCCGTCGTTGCGTGTTCACAGCGTTGTTGCATGTAGGCTCTGCTAACGAACAGGGATGCAACGGAGCGCGGAAAGCCCGTCCAAATATCCAAAATCCTACAAAACGCCACTCCCACCCAGCTCGCAGTCGTTCCTTCACGTAGGGCGGCCAGCTTGCTGCTCCTGTTCCTGCGGTTCCACATCTCTCGGCCCCGAAGGCTGTGGCTCTGCTGGCTCTGCTGGCTCCTCCGTCGCCGCCGCGGCTGCCACCCTACGTGCCCACTTCTCTCGCTTCAGATACAGGATGACAAGCCCAAGGTAGACCATTTCAATATGCGAGAAGTAGAAAAAGTCCACGACGGAATAATGTGCGTCTGTGGCGGGTAAGGCGGAAAAGTACGTCACAGCAGTGAAGATGGCGACGTAGGTGCTGTAGAAGAAAGGGGGGAGGGTGAGGAGGAGGTGGAGGAGGAAAAGGGGGAGCTTGAGCCCATTGAGGGTGGGGTGGTTAGCTTGAGCGGGGGGCGCTGTTGGTACAGGGGCGGGGTGGATCGCGTACCGACAACGGGGATTTGATTCTCTTCCCTCGTCTCCAAATGATGATAGCGAGAGCGAGCCAGTACCCTGCCAGAACGGCGCAGAGTGCATCTGTCACGACGGTCATGGCCGCCGACCTGTCGGAGAGGGCATAGAGTAGGTCGCTGCAGGAGAGGGGACAGTTGTCAAAGCAGGAACTGCAAGTCGCCCATTGCGTTACAAAGTCTGTACTGAGGATTCCCTTCGCGATATTGGCGATCACGAAGATGGAGGCGAGTATGTAGTTCCCGAATTCAAGGCCACGGAACTGTTTTTTTTCTGGGGAGCTGGTGGCGCGCAGACTGTCGTGCAGAAAGGAGGACACCAATCCTATGGTAAAGAGGTCGACGAGGATTTCGGAGGTGACGGTCGATTCGGTGAAGTTGAAAGCGTCGGATGATAGTTCCTGTTTTGCCGCCATTCCCGTCAGTGGTAATTCTTTTGTTTACTTATTTACTTCCCCCGCTTGTTTGTTCACGTGGGATATGTGATGAACCTTGCCTTACCCCCACGCCCGTCGTCCTGATCCCGTAATACACGATATACACCAGCGCATCCGACATTGCGCACAGTTCCGCGAACGCCAAAACGGGGCCGAGGGCATCGCCCTCTCCTTGCCTGTCGGTTCGTTTCCGTCGAATATGAAGTGTGCAGGCGGATCTGATTGTCTCATAGAGGAGTATGAGAATGACGGTGAGGTATATGATGGCCAAGACAAAAGAGGCGGTTGTGGAAGGGCCCTTGTCGTAGTAGCCTCGGCGGGCGAGTAAGTGTCCGTCATCATGTTGCGCGGGAAGAGGACGATGATGATGGAGAAGTGCTAGGTAGGACATTTTCCATTGTAGGCGTGCTGTTTACATGCGGGTATTCTCGAGGGGTTTGTGGTGTCTTTTGCTTCCTTATTACCGAACGGGTTGGGTCTTCGCTCGCACAGCTCAGGCATCGTGCTGGGGAAGGCTGGCAGTTAGGATATGCAAAAGGTGACTAGAACGCAGCTTGACTAATTGTCAAGCTCAACTACTATTTACATTCAAGGTGCGGGTGAGACACTGTCCATGCACTTTATCCCAGTGTCCGGTTCCTACTTTGGATGTGATTGGCTGCGCTCACCACTAGTTGGACGGTTTACACTCACGAGACACTACTCTTAGTATGTAAGCTTAGTGGAGCTCGTGGCAAGGCAGACTCAGGCTTCAGTTCGGGTACACGTCCCGGAAGCTTAGCAGTAAATATGTAGTGGTGCTGGTGGTGATGTTGCTGGTGGTATTGCTTATTTGGCTAGGCGCAGGGGCGCGAGGTATGTATACGGCGTATGGGCTGCTAGCAAGCCTCACTGGGGCGGGCCGTTGCATTCGTCGAAACCTCCGCCATGCGGGGCTGGCGCACCAGCCAGGCCTTGACTTACCCCATCTATGCACGCTTGAATACCCTTTCGGCGAAGGCAGTCGCCTTTCCTCGTGTCAGGCTGTTGAAACCTCTTGGGCGCTTGCGATAGGTTAAGATACAATTGAAATAAAAAGATGTGGAGACCACTACCTCATTTCGCATGTATAATGTCCAGTCGACATCGCAGAGGCCGTCATGCAGCGCACACCGCTTCGTCGTACCATGTCTGCTATGGATAGCGGTGCTCCCGGGGAAGGTCCGGGAATCACTCGGGGGGGCCAAACGAATACCTTTCAGGCGGATACCAGTGTTCAAGGAGGCGCCGTTCCATCCTCGCTGCCGAACGGGACGTCTACAGGACAAGGCTGTGACCAGGAGCTTGAACGCGCCAACGCCCCTGATGCGATTGCCTTCCAGGTGGAGAACGGAGACGTTCGAGCACAAACAGCGAGCAATGTAGCGGACTCACCACAACAGCTAAACTACGTATTAGCTGACGAGGCCAGCGAAATAGCACAATGGAAACCTTGGTCGTTTCACCCCATATTTATACTTGGTGTCATTGTCGGTCTCCAGCTCGTCCAGGTATCCCTCATATGCTGGGTTCTGTCTAAGGACAAAACCATCCCCCGCCCTCCCATCTTCACCTTCGGAGACGACTACGCGTCTGCCTATTTAGCCTGGCGCCTCATCCCCGTCATGAGCGCCGTACTTCTCGGCTTCCTCTGGGGCATCGTCGACCTCAACGTCCGGCGTCTTGAACCCTTCCACCAGATGTCTCTCCGTGGGGGTGCTACGATAAAGTCGTCTCTCAGCCTGGACTACGGATCAACAGTGAGCCTCTTCGTTCCCTTTATTTCCCTCTGGCGCCGACATTACTTTGTCGCTCTCTCGTCGACCATATACCTCCTGGCCTTCCTCGTCCTCCCCGTCATCATTGACAACATGTGGGAAATCAACTACGACACCAACAGCAGGGTTTTCACCGTCGTGGTAAGCGAAGGCTGGGTATATGCGACATTGGGCTTGACAGCGGTGATGGCTATGCTTGCGAAGATTCTGACCTTAGCAGCACAGAGAAGGAAATACGGGCTCGTCGCCGACCCCGCGGGGTTAGCTGGCCTCGCGTCAATGATTTATGACTCGAGTGTACTTGAGGGTTTCAAAGCCATCCCTGCATGCGAAACCCAAGCATTTATCGATACGAAACTCCAAAATTGCCGCTTCGCGCTTATCTGCACCCACATCACACCCCCAGGGGATGAAGATAGAGGCCCTTCAATCTGGGTGAACCAGATTGTCTCCAGCGTTGAACAAGGCAGAGACGAGAGACGTTCCCCAGACACCGGTCCTCGTCCCCCTCTCCAGCAGCCCGCAGCGGCCCCTTCCAGGCAGTCCCGGTGGGCCGCCCACCCCTGGCCGCTATCCGGGCGCTTTTTCCTGCTCACTAGCCTGCTCCTCCTAGGACCCTACATCGCCGTGCAAGTCGGTGTCCGGCAGACCGTCTACTCCTCCACGCACAAGTGGTCTCCCCGTGTGATGCGCAGCCTCTTCCTCCTTTCCACCACCATCCTCACCGCGAACTGGACTCTTATCGACGCAGACGTGCGGCTCGTTGAGCCATGGCGTGTGCTCAGCCTCGCCGCCACCGGGAGGGGAATAGGGAGAAGGAGTACAAGCACCGACACCAACTGCGCCGCCAGGACCACAGAGGCGCTCATCGTGGACTGGGAGCGCTTGGATCCCGTCTCGACCTTCTGCGTTGGGCTTGGTAGCCACGGGGGGACCCTTGTCGCGTGGGTCAGCCTTGGGAGTCTCCTGTCCCAGTTTACCACGGTGGTGTACCCCGCTCTGTTCGATAGTCTGTGGAAAGTCGTCTACACCCTGTTCACTGCCTCTGTCTCCGCTGACTACGCGCCGGGCCCCGCAGATCTTCCACAGTCGCTCTTGCAGCTGTCGTGGATCCTCAGGTTCGTGAGTTACCCCCTTGTGTTTCTGAACTCGGTCATTTGGCTTTGTCTGTTTAGCCGCCGCCGGCCAGTCGTGCCGAGGAAGCCGGAGACGCTGGCGAGCAAGATTGTCTATCTTTGTGGGAGTAAGAGGTTGTTAAGCGATGTGAGGGATGCGAGTGCGGGGACGGTGAAGGAGAGAGCGAAGAGACTGAGGGCGGGGAACAAGAAGTATGGGTTTGGATGGCTTTGGGATGATGAGGAGGGGAGGGAGTTGCGGTTGGGTGTTGAGAGGGAGCCGTTGGTGAATGGGTATGTTTATGGGAAGGTGGAGGGGTGGAATGTTGCGAATGGGCAGGGGGTTGGGACTTTTTGAGGGGTTGGACAGAAGTATGGGATGCGAATACGGGTGTGGGGTTTGTGGAGACTCCTCGGTTCCGGTCTAGTGACGTGCTGAAGTGCCGGCGGTTGCGAGGACGAAAAGCAGACCCATTCTATTTGTTGTCCGCAGCTTATGGGGGGTTATAGACAGTATCGAAAAGCCCCATTGATTCAAGGGCTCTTCTGCACCTCGATGTACTTTTTGACTGTCAGGAACTCGTTGCAGACAAAGACCGCTCCCCAGAATATTGCCTCAGACAGCTAGAGATATTCGATGAGTCGGAATTCACAAAGGAGGGTTACGGCGCTGAGGTAAAGGGGGAAGGAAACAACATGGGACCAAGGTATCCAGCTCGCTGGGGACATCTTGGAAGGTCTATCGCCTCGTATACGAGAGAGCAACTGGTGGAAGGCTCGATGCTCGGATGAACCGTACTATGTGTTGGTAATGGTGCTGACGAAAGCTAGATTGGTAAGATATCGCGAAGTCTCACGAAGGTTCTAGTAAGTAGATTGCCACATTCGGTGGCTATCGCCACTTGTCATGTATTTAAATCGCTACTATCTAGCACTTCTTAATACATCAGTCGTTCGTTATAATACAACACCATGCATAGAGTAATTGTATTCCTAGCCGCCATTCCAGCCGCCCTAAGGAGATACACGAGACTATTGCAAGCTTGCACACCAGGTGCCAGGCAACTGGAGGAGAAACATAGCTTAAAAAGGAGGTGCAAGACAGGCCGTGCATGTATATACCTCGCAGAAGTGCTAGGGAGGAACTTGGTCACGATCGAGAAGAGGTACTCTCATGGCCGTCATTGAATGCAGGCCGAGCTGTGGCTGTAGCTGACTAATTTCACGGCGAGTCGACCCCAAGCTCTCCTCAACCTATGCTACCGGCATATCGTAGTCACGCTGCTTCGGGATCGGAGGGTGGACCTCATCAGATCCCGCCTGTGTTTACTTTCGAATTCACCAAGGAGTATTTCGGCATGAAAGATGTGTACGTATTATCTCCGCTAAGCTGTTGCATTCTATTCGCGAATCCTGGGAATTCAAGATTCACGAGTTTCGCCGATGAATCCACGACGCATACGTACGGTTTGTGGATCGGATAGACTTTCACGGATTGAAACTCAAACTCGTGGATGGTATACCATTCGTGAACTAGCTTGCTCAGATCCACGGATAGGAAGAGCCATTACTAGGGTATGTGTCTCAAGGTTGGTAAAAGAAAAAACCGCTCGGTGGACATCAAGGGTTGTGGTTGACTCTGACGGCTTCACGCATAGTTAGAACCTGATACCCGTAGTCAACCTTCCTTGGAATTGACATGATCATTGCCAGAGTATAGGTCTTGAAGCTAGCGGATGGAAAATCGTTTAATTGGTCGTATGCTCTATTCTTGATTTTCCAGTAGAATATGGTTCGCGAATTCGAATTCTATTCGTGAATAGCTGCGCCATTGGTGAATCCGCCAATCCGCGAACCGGATGCAGCAAAGCTCCTTTCCACACGTTGTGCTCGCCTTCAGCGAGGAGGAATTCCCACCGCCGGCAAGAAACGCGTTCTAGGTCCCCGAGATCATCCACGACCCGTCGCTTGGTCTCAACGCTCGCGTTTTTCTACTAGGCCTCGTTTTTGCTGATCGAACGTTCGCAGAATCCCGCCTTACGTCCCTCGGGAAGCTTAACAAGCTGCACATTGAGACAGGCCGTAACGAGCTGCTTTTGCCACTAGATGCGAGTCTGGATGAAGTGCCCGTCTTTCGACGATCGGTAAGGGCATTGAGCGGGTGGGGGATCTCGGAATTAGCATCTACCGTACGGCTCTCTCTCCGTGAGTCAACTCGGTGCGGCCACATGATTCTGATGGATTTCGCGTCCGTATACGCTCCGATATGGTGTAGGAAAGGGTTTCAACGAGAGCGGTAAGCTTTGCTGCATGCAGCTATTCCTGCAAGCGCTGACGCGGGCAACATGCAGGCAACGTCGCTGAGGCCCAATAGAGCTTGATAGTGCAGCACGTTGACACGCGAACGTTTGTAAAACCCTGTCTCTCGCGACGCATTACGGCGGGCACCCAGGCGATTGTCCGAGGCCTGTTGCCCCAAAATACAGTGATGCGGGCCGCCTGCAAGATGAGTTGATCAATCGATCCGCGACGGCCGCGCCGTCTAACAACGGCGCAACCTCTGTTAGTCAACGAAAGTCCTCGTGTCTGTTTCCTGATCCAACTTCGGGAGCAGCTCAAATCCTGCCTCAGGAGCAAGCCTAGAAAGTACCGAAATACAAGGAGCTGGACCGCAAAATTACTAGGGAAAGACAGGGCCAGGGCCAAAGACGGGTAAGAGACATGCGCCTTTAGAAGATATTTAGGAGAAGTGGGGTAAGGAACAGCCAGTACGTGACGTTGTACGGCAGTTTTCCGATGCAAAGTTCTGCGGGGACCCGAAGACAACGTTGGAACTCTCCAGTGATAGGCTTCCTGAATGGAAACGGTTGGCTGAAAGGATCCTGACGCTACGCGGAACACCATTGGAAGACGAGAATCACCGACGGACCCGTGCCATTGGTGGGGTTATAGAATATTGCAAAACGAGGAAGGTGGAATTTGAAACTTCCTAAGAGCTCATCACATATTTGTTGTTTTGTTAGATTATTCTGAAGGAAAAGAGATGTACTCCTCGCGGTACTCGATTTCAATTATAGATGTAGGCATTGTTGTGTGTTGAAGAAGAAAGGTTCACACATGACTTGGAACTCCGATTTGGGTTTCACAAGGATGTGATTGGGTGGCATCGGTCCGCCATAGGCTGGTTACAGGTCAAACCCAACCAAAACCAATCGCCAACTGCCACAACAGTGTGGCCCCAATGGCGACTGCGACCGCTAATAAAACGTGTCATAATCGACTGAAGAAAGCTTCACGCGGCTAATAAAACAGTGTTCTTGTATCCTCATGCTAGATCTACGAGGTCATAAACGTAAGACTCTTCAGTCTCCAGATTATACAATATCTTTCTGAGCCTCTCTGTTCGTTCTGTTCCTGTGGGGATCGGCCACAAAATTGCCCACCTAGATCGCCATGGCTTTTGCTGTCCAAAGCAACACCGTATTCTGCCAATCCCCTCAATCATTTCGAGTTGTGACTGTCACTTATGAGGGTTCGCGTGGCCAGGGGAAGAACTACCGCTCAACTTGCCCTGGCTTTCCCGTTTCTGCAGATCGTCTCCCTAATGGGTCACCAATTTTGGACATCATCAACAATATCTGCATGGCAAATTTGGACTACCTGGTAACATTAATGCAGGATGACCGTCTCCGTGAATGGTGAGTGGTTCTCAACGACTAAGCTCGAAGTCTAACCCTAACATGGTAGCAGGTGTGTACATTCGGTTTCTAGCGAAAGAAGTGCTGGAAGTACCACGAGCTGGGACGTTCTCCTTAGCAAAACCATCCTCCCTGTCATAGACGTGTCACAACTCAGAGAATCGGGGCCAGTCGTAACTCAGGGTTCTGGAGGCAAACGGCTCCTCCCAATATCCCAATAAGGAGAACGGCCAGCAACAAGCCGCACCTTCATATCCAGTAGCCAGCAGATGATTTCATCCGATCGAGAGGCACCTCATAGGATAGCGAATGGAGGTTTCTTATCAATATAGGTTGGCTCAGGTCTACGACGCTGGCGACCGAATTCTTCGCAACTAAGTGAATATATATCTAAGAGTAAATCTTGGTGATGGAAAACCAATCGTTGAGAGTGGTGGAAGGAAAGAATAAGACACGAAGAGTTAGATCAATTCGCAACTGATTTCTGCCTCCGGATTCCTAAGGAAAAAAGGCATTCTTGTGCGGAATTGTAGGGTAGGCACCTATGTGGCAACGTCTTAGAGTCTATTGTGTGAGATTCGATAGAATATATCCACGCAACGAAATGAAGCTTTAGCCGTCTGCCAGCTGCGGCTCTCTGCTGGGAGCGGTAAGGCCGGCCCTTGGCGCGGGCCCAGTTGGCGAGGCTGCGCGTGGGGAAACAAGGCTGTGACCTGACAAGTTCGTCCCAAAAGCTTGGACGGTGGTGCCACATACACGCATGACAGATGCTAGGAAATTCCACCATCAACCCTTTTATCTTATAACTAGTGCTGCGGAGGGATCCGGGGCTCGCGAAGCCATCACAGAAGAATGCCTGAGGTGAAGAAATTGGACGATGTTCTGCGGTCCTTCGGCCCCACCAAAATTCGTTCAGGTCCTTCATCTACACTTGCTCTTCGATCCTGCCGCTCTTGCACGACAGAATTCATAGTCAAAATTGGTGATACGGATACCGTTGAATGCGATGGTTGCACCATCCCAGTCAGCGCGTTGGTTGGGAACCCACAAAGCCTTTCTGTTCGATGTTGTGCCAAGTGCAAGGGAACGTTCGCTGCGGGGCCTGAAGTGGAGTACGCGTTTGAATGCGGCGGGTGTGTGGAGAGTGGTTGGAGCAAATCTCGGGAGTTTCCTGCTAGGAGGGCGACCGATTCTCGAAACGGAGTTGCCGTTGAAGCAAAGGAGCCTTACCGGTGTGACCAGTGCGCTAGCCGCTACAACTCTTATAGCGGATTACAAAACCATAAGGAGGCCCACCGAGCTAGACCCTTCCCACTTAGCCTCAGTCAGAAAGGGGATTCCTTCTTAAGGTCAACATCGACTTTGGGCACACCGTTCCCTAGATCCCCTGTTGACAAGCCCATTGACAGATTCAATCAACTTAAAATTGTTACTAAGAAGCGGCCAAATCGTCTTCTCCAGGTTGGCGGCGAGGGCGAGGGCGGCGGTGATCTTGCAGACTTCTTGCATATTGGTGCTAATGAGGCCCCTCCCATTGGGCCTGAAGCTGTAGCTGCGAAAACTGTACCATCAGACCCCTCCATGATACCTTTGGGCCCCCACCTGGCCTCTAAAGCAACTGGACATACAACATTGATAGACGCCATTCTCCCCTCTGTGGCTGCGAAGGAGGGCTCTAGGGCTATTGATATTCGGAGAGTCGACAGTGGAGGCCTCCTCGAGGCGCCTATTTTAAATCAGGTGGACGACGACATATCCAAATATGGTTCTAGCCCCTCTCGAGCATCTAGTTTTAGTGCCGCGTACCCTTCTCAAGTACGCTCCGCGGCGGATGCGGCGGTGTCGAAATACGGCTTTGCTCCCCCTCGACATGTTAACTTCGAAAGTGGTCGTGTATCTTCCCAAGCCTCACGCTCACCCTCATCTACCTATTTTAGCGCTCAGTCTCACTTGAGCTGGCTTACCCAATCAGGAGACAATTCATGCACCGGTGTATATAGTTCAAATCCTTTCTCCAAAACTTCACCGAGAAGGCGAAATGCTATTGAAAGGAACTCTCCGCCAAAGTCGGAGTTCAGGAAGCTGATTGAGGCTAAGGGGCTGCGGCGCGATGTCGTCAATGAGTTGAATTGGTCAGGGGGGCTAGCGGGTTCGGGCCAGCATGTTGAATACAACAGAGGTGACAAGATACCGCTAGAACGAGTGGGCGATATTGGCCAGTCGTTGACGGCGAAAGTGGAAAAGGTGCGGTGCAAGAGGATAATGCTGGCACGCAAGACCATAACATGTACACGTCGGTGGAAGCTTTCAGATGCAATCAACGAGGTTGAGCATTTGGAACGCATCCGACATTTCCACATCGTACAGCTCATTGGGACATACATTGTCGGAAGGGAATTCTCTATTCTTCTATATCCGGTAGCGAACTGGTAAGAGAGACTGTCTCCTAAGATTGGTCTGGGGTAACAATGTAATGTCAGGGACTTAAAGACATTCATGAACGAAATAGAACTGGATTTGGAAAGACCATATATGATACGGTCCGAAGAAACTCGGAGAGGGCTGGCGAACCGTTTGCAATTTCTCCAGTACTCTTTCAAATGCCTAATCGCCGCGCTGGAAGTTATTCACGTCAACACGACGAAGCACATGGACATCAAACCACTAAACGTCCTGGTCAAACAGGTAAGAGGAAAGGAGGACAAGAATGAGGGCCCGCCCTACTACCGTGTCTACGTCGCCGACTTCGGGATCTCGCGCAACTTCTCCACTCAAGATCACAGCCAGACCGCCGGCCCAACCCTAAGATCCCCAGTCTACTGCGCCCCCGAAGTTTTCAATAGCGATTCTCGAGGCCGAGCCGCTGACGTCTTCTCAATAGGCTGTGTATTCCTCGAGATGGCCACCGTTCTCCGTGGCTTCCGGCGTGAGGATTTCGCTGAGTTTCGTGAGGCCGGGAATGGAGATGGAGACGAGTCGTTTCGCATGAATCTGGATAGGGTTGTGACCTGGTCGAACGAGAGGCTTTCCTCCTATCCTGCTCATGAGGACAGTGTGCTGAGGAGAACTTATGACACAGATCTAGGAGAGCGGCTACCTGCTTTCTTGTCTATGGTCTCTAAGAACCCGGATATGCGGCCCACTGCAGCTGCGTTGAAGAAGGCTTTGGGGACCTGGAGTTGTTGTAGTAGAGGGCCGGAACCGTTCGAAGCTGAGGAGGGAGACTAGCTAGAGGTTTTGAATTTGGATGGTTTGGTTGCGGGTGTGCACATTACTGCGGGCAAATATGCTGAGAGCTTGACCTGTGCGAAAGGGAGATAGCTTTAGGGTCCTCCCGCAATACTGTCTATCGCAGATCCAATCCACGGACAGACTTCTTGGGCTCTCCGCGAACGACATCACGGGTAGAATTTACTCAAGACAATCACGGCCAAGGTGAACTCCCCCGCCTCCTCTGTCCATGACAGCAATGACAACTTCCCTATAATTCGCGATGGTAACACTTCCATCTCCCATGGCTCAGCAACTACCGATGAATCATCGATTACCATAACAACATATTGCTGCCTTAACAGGATTTAGAGTGAAGGAGTCGGAAACGAAACTAGAGACCAGGTTGAAGCTTCAGCCGGTAGGGGGCGGGTGGGAACGAGGCCATGACTCCCGTTATGCAAGATAAGGGCTCACGGGGGAAGGTTGTACTTAGGGTGCAAGGGTAAGTCTCTGCCCAGCAACGCGCAAGCGAGTATATGGTTGCTAGGCAGAGACTAACCTCTACACCCTAAGTACTTAGGGTGTGTGGGTAAGTCTCTGCCCAGCAACCATATATTCGCTTGCGCGTTGCTAGGCAGACTTACCCTTGTGCCCCAAGTACAAGGGTACATCGAGCGAAAGTCGGGCAGTTCAGTCTGAGATGTGTGAATGCTCGCTACATATTTCAAGGTGGACTGCCCGACTTTCGCCCGATGTACCCTTGTACATACAACCCTGTCGAGCTGAGATCTGCCCTAACTCGCGGGTGGGTCTTAGCGGTTTCT
This sequence comes from Nothomitra cinnamomea, assembly GCA_022345685.2. Taxonomy (NCBI): domain Eukaryota; kingdom Fungi; phylum Ascomycota; class Geoglossomycetes; genus Nothomitra; species Nothomitra cinnamomea. The sequence continues at coordinate 56,088 of JAJDMX020000103.1, read as the reverse complement.
ATGGGAGCTCTGTGCGAGGCGGAGGTCTCCCTTCAGCCTCCTGCTAGGTTTGAGGGTATGCGGTGTGATAGCCAGGTACGAGAATATGAGTCATTAAGAAATCGGTTCAAATAAACTCTTTAAAGTTGTAAGCTATTACGTAGCACTGCTTACATAATACTACTACTAATAATAGCAAGTAACGCCCTAGGGCTTCACAGCGGATTGGCAGTTGACTGAATCAAACTATTTGAAAAAAGAGCTTTCAAATTTTGCGAGATTTATAATCTTTATCTACCCTGACCTAGACAAGAAATCCGAGATGAACATCGGAGTGCTTCGTACCGGTCGCATGCAAAAAACCCGCATTTTCCTCTATGCATTCTCCTTTTTGAAAACAAATTTGCTCACCTGTGAGGGGAAACCCGGCGAACTATTCCGGAAAATTTGAAAAAGGAGAAAAAACATGTGATGCACCGAAGCTACTCTATCTCACCGAACGATACGAAAACATAGAAAGGGGGGAAACATTAATAATACAAAATTTGAAAATTTGCGAATGGCTTTGGGAAATGAGCTAAACGGGCCAAGTATCACCACCCAACTTTCTCAGATCCACCAGATGATAATCGGCACCCACAAGACCAAAACACAGCCAACGAACCCCGTAAAAGAGCTCCTCGCAAGCGTTCTAATTCCCCCACCCGCCGCACTCCTCTTCCCCGACGGGGAGGACGCCGGCGGCTCATTCTTCTGGCAGACTGTCGATCCCTTGAGCCCCGCACTTGGATAAAAAACTCTTGGTCTCCCCTTCTGAATCGTCACACTAAGACTCCCATCCGCCTCCGCTTTCTGTTCTACGCAAGTCAAGACCTCCATGGCAGCTTCCTCAGCTTGAAATCCTGTGTCCTTCAGGCTAAGCGTCTGGTCCTCGCTGCTTTCTCCCCGGTTGGTCAGGACGGTGACCACTTGGCTGCCATTGACTCCTTTCCTTAGTACTAGGGTGTGCTCGTCTTGGTAGATGGTGTTGGTGATGTATGACCCGTAGGTGTCTGCAGCGGAGAAGGCGTGGGTCCGGAGCTGGTTGAGAGAGGTGATGAGAGAGTAGAGGGGAGCAGAGGTATTGTACTTTGTGAGCCATTGGGCTTCGCGGTTGATGGGGTTAAAGGAGCCGTTTAAGTGCTGTTCTTGGCCTTGGTAGACTAAGCGGATTTGGTCAGTAGCGGCGACATTTCATCCGAGGGAGGGGTTAAATTACTGATAGGGATGCCATCTGCGAGGATGTTGTAGGTGATGATGTTTTGGGCAAGCTAAGGGAATCATAAGCGTGTGCCATTTGGACGAGGAAAGAAGAATTTGAACTAACCGACATGTCACTTGTGTAGGACGCGAATCTTGGGAGATCGTGATTCTCTGAGAACGTAGTGAGAACGTGGATATCCCTGCAATTTTGTTGCACGTTCTCCATCTGAGTAACCAGTTCCGTAATATTTCCGCTTGTTGAATTGAAGGCTCGAGTCAGGTCGAAGTATCTGCCGGAGTGTGAGTTGAATCTGCGAAAGTGCGGATCAGCCAAGGGGAAACACACATTGGAAAGTTGATCATGCTGTCGAGCTCCTTTTGTAGGGGGCAGAAGGACGCCGAGTCTCCATCGAAGACTTCTCCTGTACAGAACACGCCTGCTGCTTTGCTGAAGTCTGGAAAGAAATCAGGGTTGACATTCAAGACAGTATCGATTCGAAGACCGTCGGCTGTTGGCTGGTCAACTCTTGCTGATGATAAAGGATGTAGGTGTACTCACCAGAATAATTCGACACTAAGCTCTCAATCCACGAATATAATATTTGCGCAACTTTGGGATCTTCCGTCTTGACATCCGGTAATGAGAGAACATTATCGCCAAGCCAATCCTGTTGAACAGCGGTGGAATTGCTGTAATCATCCGGTGAAAGTAACTTGAAAGGATGAAAGTAGTCGTTTCTGTTGAAGGGGTTGAACGTGCTGTAGTCCACCGCCGTCCCATTGCCAGCCCATGCGAAGTGGTTGACAACAACATCAAGCATTAGGTACTATCCGGTGAGGTCAGTTCAAGGTCATTCGCCGGACTAGCAGAGAAAAAAAAAAATACATACCATGCCTCTAGCATGCAGCGCAGCGGAAAGAGCTTTCAGATCGTCTGTCGTGCCAAAAGCGGCGTTGACTTCGTAGAGATCGGTTTGCCAGTAACCATGATAGGATGAAAGATCCGCTGTAACTTTCTGCTCTTGCTTTGTTACTGGCGATATCCACACCTTTGCACTAGTTAGCATTCCGGATGAGGGAGGCATCAGTGTTCGCTAGGTCATACCGCGGAAAATCCCATGCCTTGGATGTAGTCGAGCTTGTCAATCAGCCCTTTCCACGAACCTGTATGTGTCAGCTTTCCGTCTTGCATGGCACGAGGCTACTTGCAGAAAAGTTACCTCCGCAGTACTCGCCCAAGCCTGGATTGCACGGCGCGGTCGTCGAGCCATCCGTACGTGCAAACCGATCCGTCACCACTTGGTATATAGAACGAGATTGCCATTCCGCAGGTGTAGCAGCAAAGGCGTGGTACACATCCGTCAAAAAGGCCGCAAGAACGAGAAAACGCATTGTTTCGTTGCCGAGCCTGATCTCTGCATGGGGGAGCGCGACAGCACATTGTTTTGTTGATAAGGAAAGGCCGGCTGGGCCCGAAATAATTTTCTGTTTCACATGCTAGAGTAGGCGCTGTGATGCCGTCCGGGGGGTGTACCAGAGGGATGGGCGAGTCAGAGCCGGAGATTTGGTTTGATGACCCGATCGCGAACGGCACAGTGGGCAGATCCTTGGCAGATCACGGAATGAGCCGAAAGCGGCGGGCTTGTGCGCAATGCTGGACGCGTACTTCGTACTCCGTACACCGTAAACAAAATACAAAACTTCCGTTCCATTTCAAAGATTTCCAATTTGGGCCCTAGCCGCCTCGCAATCTAGGCTGCATCAGGAGTGCATACACAGGTGTAGTGCGGTGGTGTGGTGCACGGAGCAGTGGTGTAGTGTATGTGTGAGTATATTGTACACTACGGTCCTGCATGCCCGCTTGTGGCGGCCAAGCCAATGACGTCCAGCCATCAAAGCGGCGTGGGTGCGGTAAGGCTGACAAAAACTCGACCTGGTCAATCATTTTCCTTGAAGCGGCGACCTGGTGCTTAGGCTTCCTCAAACAGGCAGAAGTCGGCGCTGACTGGGCACTTGCATTTACGGGTTTGAGATAACCGACTCAACACGAATCCGGCCACTCGCTGGACCTCGTTGGGCTTCGTTGGACCTCGTTGGGCTTCGTTAGACCTCGTTACTGCTCCTGTTTATCAGTCCATCCCAGTCCGTCAGAACTTTCTCCAAGCGAACCTCGCCCGTCCAGTTTGATCACGGTTGCACAAAGGTTGCACGACGACCTTGATGGCAGGTGCTGAGCATGACTGGTCCCACTTTCAAAAAATTCTGATTCGCGTGGCCTTATCACCATGCAAGCGCTTTGGGATTTCGCATGGATGCGGTTGCGGATACTGCACATACCTGTCTCAGCCTCAGTCGCAGGTACCTATCCGTCCGAGACCACCACCCAGAGCCAAATGCATCAATGACAATCCACAAGATGTTTAGGGGCGTCCGCCCAGATCTGGGATCTGCCTTGCTTGGAGAGAGGACCGCGCGGATCAGTCCCGTATTCTCGTCACAGATATCCAGATGCGGCGATATCACAGAGACCTAGCTTCATTTGGGCCAACGAGATACACAAGATGTTCAGGGGCACCACGCAAACCTGTGGAGCCCCTTCTCCGCTTGGATGGAAAATCGGGTGGAGGAATCCCGTATTCATGTAGCAGGAGACGGGGAATATCAAGTAGCGTCTCATTCCCGTCATTTAGATTTTCACCTGAAATAGAACGCCTGTTCATCCACTCGTTACGTCAAGCAGATTGTTTCCTATCAAGCCCTGCCGCACTTCTTGGTAGCCCTGCCGCAGGTTATGCAAACTTCCGTGGCTTGAGGCTTTTGCCTGTACACTAGCATTGCCGTTCAGCGCGAGAGGGGATCAATTTCCAGTTTTCTTTCCTTTCCAACTACCTCTCATCGACTTTCGTTGGCCATCTTTCTTTCCTTTCCAACCACTCTTCACCCACTTTCGTTCTTCCTCCAGTGCAACGTGGACCGTCCATACATTCTTTCCCTCCGGCATACTTTCCATTCATTCAGCATTGCCTGGAGCACCTACCCCGGACGGGGAAGCCCTCGACTTATATTTGGCTCAGGAGACTTTCCTTTGGTCGGCTTTGAACTAGATCGGACGAATAGAATGAACCTTCTCAGGACCCCTTTGCAGCTCTTGCTCTCGATAACGCCACTGGCTAACGCCCTCATCTTCGACCCCTCACAAGTCGGCTACAACCTCAACGAAAACCAAACCGCCACAAACCCCCTAGACTACTGGGGAGAATGGAAAGACCATCAGTTTCATCCTTCACCCGAGAACTGGCGTATGCCGTTCTACTCCCTCTTCCTCGACCGCTTCGTCAACGGTGACCCTTCAAACGACAATGCCAACGGGACGCAGTTCGAACATGACCCTCTCAGTAACCAGCTTCGACATGGAGGAGATGTTAGAGGGCTCATCGACGGTTTCGACTATTTGCAGGGAATGGGCATTCAGGTATACAAGACTATCGTGGAATTTTATATGGACGATACAAGGACTGACTGGAGGCATAGGCGTTATATATTGTTGGCATGCCACAGATAAACCTCCCTTGGTCATACGATGGGTTCTCGCCGGTGGACCTGACGCTCTTGGATCCCCATCTGGGTGATATTGACGCTTGGCGGGATATGATAACGGCGGCACATCGTCGGGGCATGTATGTTGTGCTGGAGAATACTTTCGCAACGTAAGTCTTGCCGCAGAGGGAGTGGATGGGACAGCGTGACGACTACCATACATTCAGTTGGCCTTGGTCCCGGCCAGGAGTGGGTTGTGAGGGACGCAAAAATGGCATTGTGAAATTTAAAGATTGTGCAGCCTGGCTGACTTAGAACTCTCGTAGTATGGGCGATCTTCTGGGCTTTGAAGGATTCCTAAACGTCTCGACGCCTTTCGATGCTCACGAACACAACTACGTCTGGAAAGATACTCTGCGATATCATGACTTTGCACCTGGGGACGCTTGGATCCCAAAATGCGATTACCCAAGGTTCTGGGACGCACAAGGCCATCCGGTGACCAACACGTCTACCCTCCTGGTCGGGTGCCGCGACAGCGAGTTTAACCAGGTACGGCTGCTGAAACCTATGTGTTCAATAGTTCCAATATGCTAATAAGCGAACCTCCAGTACGGTGAAGTCGCCGCGTTTGGAAATTATCCTGAATGGTAGGAACCCCCTCTTACTTTCCACCGAATAAAATTATAACTGCTCTTTTTAGGCAAAAGCAAATCTCCAAGTTCGCCTTCGTGCAAGATCGGCTACGCGAATGGCGCGCAGATGTGAGAGAGAAGATTGAACATTTCTCGTGCATGACCATCAACATGCTCGACATTGACGGGTTCCGAATTGACAAAGCACTTCAAGTTACTGTCGACGCCCAAGGCGAGTGGTCGAACCATATCCGCCAGTGCGCTCAAAAGCTCGGAAAAAATAACTTTTACATCCCCGGTGAAATCGTCGGCGGTAACTCGCTCAGCTCGATTTATATTGGTAGGGGCAAACAGCCCGAGATGCAAGTCGAGAACATCACCGAAGTTCTTCACTTCACAAACAAGTCCAGCCCGGACCTTTTCATTCGGCAGCCTGAGAAGGCAGCTATTGACGCAGCGGCTTTTCACTACACTCTCTACAGAGGCTTGACGCGATTTCTAGGGTGATTCCCCGTTCTCCAATGAAAGCGCAATGACGGTTGTTAACCTTCCACAGGATGGACGGAATCTTCGCAGCCGAGGGCGATCCTCCGGTAAATTTCGTGGAAACATGGAATGCGATACTTCAGACGAATGACTTGATCAATGCAAATACAGGAAAATTCGATCCTAGACGTGAGTCTAGCCCCTTATCAATGTTCCTGGCAACGGTACTAACATTGGGAAGATCAATGGGGAATATCTAATTTCGACGTCTTCCGTTGGCCCGCAATAATGAATGGGACTGAGAAGCAAAATCTGGGGATGTACATCATATCTTTGCTCATGCCTGGTATTCCACTGGTAAATTGGGGCGAAGAGCAGGCTTTCTACATCCTGGAAAACACGAATGCCAACTACGGTGAGCCACTTCGGACATCCTCACTATAAGACTAAAATACCTAATGAGTCTCCCCTTCAGTCTTCGGTCGCCAGCCAATGTCATCTAGTGAGGCGTGGCAGCTTCATGGGTGCTACAAAGTTGGCTCTGTGAAATACGCCAACTTCCTTGTTGACAGTGCCGCCTATGGTTGTCTAGACGACAACGCCAGCCTTGATCACCGAGACCCCTCGCACCCCGTCCGAAACATCATCAAGCTCATGTTTGCGATGCGCAAGAATTATCCAGTCTTGAATGACGGATACTATCTCCAGCAGTTATCCAACCAAACCTATGATATCTTCCTACCAGGAAGCAACGAAACAGCCACTGAAACAGGACTGTGGAGCATCTTACGCGCACCGTACATTGGCGTTCAGGATTTCACAGGCGTCGGGCAAGGAAATCTGAACATGTGGCTCGTATATCAGAATGACAAGCAGGACAAGACCTACAAATTTAACTGCTCCGATCCGAATACAGCCCTAATCTCGCCGTACAGTAATGGAACGACAGTGAAGAATCTGTTCCCGCCTTATGAAGAATATACATTGGAGGCAGGACCAGTGAAGCTGAAGTATTGAACCCCGTCTATCTGTAAGAACCACAGCTGACGGGCGAATAGCATTGATGCATCTAAAGAGTTCAACGGATGCCTCAGCGAGCTTTCCATTCCTGCGTGGGGATACAAAGTGCTTGTTCCGAAAGAGAACTTCGTTTCCCCTCCGCCTGTCATAACCAAATTCGTTCCAGGGCACGATTACCGATTGTTTTCAAAACAAAACGCTGGCAGCCATGTACGCATAGAAGTGCATTTCTCGCAAGAAATGGAATGCGATGCCATTACCAAGGGTTTGCAGATTAATTCGACGACTGAAGACGGCTTGACGGCTAGAGTAGACAATGGATCGGTTCAATGCTTCGCAACAACAGATCCTAATCCTCCACGATGGGTCGGCGCCCCTCAGACTGTTTGGGCGTATGCCGCCGATATTGTGGACTTATCGCATGGAATCCACGACATTGCGATAGTCAATGCCACAGCAACAACGGGTGGTGCTACTAACGTAAGCTCAAGTCCCCCTAGGGAGACTTCCTAAAGCTAACGGCTTAATAGTCTGTCGATCACTTCTTCTTACGTGTTGGTGATGACAATAATCCCATGGTTTTCCCCAAGCAGGCCAACTACAGCAGCACACTTCTTCATAACGATAACGGGAATTTGACCGTCTCGCACACTGCACCTGGAGCTAATAAATGGAGATACACGTTAGACTGGGGTACGACATACAGCGACTGGCTGGACTATAACGGTGGGAATGACACTCTGGCGCCAAGGGTTTGGTCAGGAACCAAAGCACAAGCTTGGGAGGGAGACCATGTCATCGTCGAGTACTGGAGCAGAATCGCCGGAAGCAGCGATCACATCCAACACGGCGATGCCAACTGGGAGAACAAGCCTCCTAGACGCGTTCCTCATCTCTGGCTGGAGGGTCAATGGAATCAACACGGCTTCGACGCTGGCTTGGCTAACCAGATGAAACTTGACAGCAAGACAGGATTGTGGAAATTCAATTTTATGACTGAGTGGCCGGCGCAGACTGCACTTAACATGTGGGGCATCAATCCAGACGGGCAGCCGGATCAGACGCGTACCTTTGGAGACATTGATGGAGACGGCATCCTCGATCGGCTACCTTTGAAGACTTTGTTGGGAAACTACATCAACGTGACAGATGTACCTCCGTCTCCCCACCTAGCGTATCAGATTTCGCTCAATGACGCCACACTTCAGTACGAGTTGATACCTGTTGGCTCTCGCTGGGCTCAATTGGCTCTTTGGATATTGCTTGCTTTGATTCCAATTCTTACAGGCACAGCAGCCGTTGTCGCTTATCTCCAATCTTTCTCGCAAATCAAATTCAACCAGACGGGCGTCACTGACAATTACAATTCCATTCCGTTTTGGCTTCGACGCGGATTCAAGCGCCTTCAAAAAACCATCTCAAGGGATAGTTTTACACTCCCTAAGTTTCGATACAGCACCGGGTCGGCCCAGGTGTCCCGCAACGAAATTCCCAGTAACTCTGTCATTGCGCTCTCCAATGTAGGCGGTAATCCGAATTGGGGGAATCATCTACACGCTGATGCTGGAGCACCGAGTCGGCGGACTGTTCTGATTGCCACTATGGAATATGATATCGAAGATTGGGAAATCAAGATTAAGATTGGTGGCCTGGGAGTCATGGCTCAATTAATGTAAGACACCTCGTTCCCTCTTCGAATGGGTTGAGACTAATATGGTGAAAAGGGGCAAGAATCTCAGCCATCAGGACTTGATCTGGGTGGTTCCATGTAAGTATTCCCCATCCCATTCCTGCCTCAAAATGGCAAGGGTGACCACTCACATCGTCTTATCGGCACGAGGTCTAACACGCGCAGGTGTCGGTGGAATTGACTACCCAATGGATACACCAGCGGAACCTATGTATGTGACAGTACTGGGGAAATCGTACAAGATCGATGTGCAGTACCATGTCCTTCGTAACATCACCTATGTTTTGCTTGATGCACCTATTTTCAGGCAACAAACCAAGGCCGAGGTAAGCATTCTCTTGCTTCTTCCAGTGTCCCGCCTGGCTAACCAACTTGCACAAGCCCTACCCCCCTCGAATGGACGACCTCGATTCTGCTATCTACTACTCGGCTTGGAATGCTTGTATTGCGGAGACAATCAATCGCTTTCCCGTTGACCTCTACCACATCAACGACTATCACGGTGCGGTGGCGCCTCTACATCTCCTCCCAAGAACCATCCCGTGCTGTCTGTCCTTGCACAATGCAGAATTTCAGGGTTTGTGGCCCATGCGATCGGAGGCTGAACGGGGTGAGGTGTGTCGAATCTACAACCTCGATCCTAATATTGTGGAGAAATACGTCCAATTTGGCACTGTGTTCAATCTACTGCATGCTGGAGCCAGCTATCTCCGCGTACACCAGAAAGGTTTCGGCGCTGTGGGGGTATCGAAGAAGTATGGAAAGCGGTCATACGCGCGTTATCCCATCTTCTGGGGTCTTAAGGAAATCCAGGCCTTGCCCAACCCCGACCCCAGTGATACAGATGAGTGGACGAGGGGTGAAAAGCCTGGGGAGGCCGTCGTGGACCCAGCAGTCGAAGCTGGGCGTGGCCAACTGAGGAGACAAGCGCAGGAGTGGGCTGGCCTTGATCAAAATCCAAATGCCGAACTCTTTGTCTTCGTTGGCCGCTGGTCTATGCAGAAGGGAGTTGACCTCATCGCGGACGTGTTCCCAACCATCCTCGAGGAGAATCCCAATGTGCAATTGATATGTGTTGGTCCGGTCATCGATTTGTATGGCTCCTTTGCAGCTCTAAAGCTAGGGACTATGATGAAGAAGTATCCTGGACGTGTCTTTTCGAAGCCAGAGTTCACTGCTCTGCCCCCCTACATCTTTTCCGGAGCTGAATTCGCTTTGATTCCGAGCAGAGACGAGCCCTTCGGTCTTGTTGCTGTTGAGTTCGGCAGGAAAGGAGCCCTTGGAGTGGGTGCCCGAGTGGGAGGCTTAGGCCAGATGCCAGGATGGTGGTACACCGTGGAATCTACGACCACTAAGAACTTGCTCCACCAATTCAAGTCAGCCATCACCGAAGCTCTAGCGTCAAAGACCGAAGTCCGGGCACTGATGCGGGCTCGCTCGGCAAAACAGCGATTTCCCGTTCAGCAGTGGGTCGAAGATCTGGAAACACTACAGTCCACGGCCATTGAAAAGCATTGGAGATATGCTGCCGCTCGCGAGAAGCGCCTCCCCTCGTCGAATCTGCCAAGCGGAGTCAACACTCCTCTTGGCCATTCCAGAGCAAACAGTCGGGCACCGAGCCTCGCACCAAGTATGGCAACCAGCAGAGCTCCGTCCCCTGACCGAAATCCCTCATCTGATCCCAGACACCTTGGGAGAGCCACGGGGCCAGGCCATATACCTAGAGGCCGCCGAGGCCGCAGTAGTTCCAACGCTGCTAGCTTAACTCCTGATTTAGAGGCAAATGAAGATGAAGACAGCGACTACTCCGATGACGAGTGCACGACTTCATGGAATCGTAGCCGCAGTCGAGGCAGACCGAGAGCCAAATCACAATCTCGACGGGTCTTCCCAAGCCCTGTAATCGGACATGATGAGCACGATCCTACTTTGGCTCAACTCGTCGCTCAACTCCAGGCTCAAGAGTCCTCGCAAGAACACCATGCATTTCCAGCTGGCTCCCTCCAGATTCAGCAGCAACCACTTTCCCCTTTTCCGTCTGCGCTTCAGACTCCCGTCTTTGGCCCAGATGACAGCCTTCTGAGCCCGCATCCATCTACAGAGCGTGGAAGACGAATGAGCGCATTGAGTTTGGCGGGAGTCGTTGGCGAGAAGCACGACTATAATCTTCAGAAGGTGGAGCCTTCCTTCACTGATCCAAGCAAGGAGTATTACCATGAATTTGAGAAGAAGCTCGAAGACCTCAACGGCAAGAATTCCGAAAGTCAACTCTGTATTGAAGAGTTCTTGGAGAAGAGCGAGAAGAAATGGTTCAGCCGATACCGCGACGCCAAATTAGGAAAGTCTCCAGCTACGCCTGCGTCCTCAATTTTCCGATTCAATCCACATTCCCCGGAGCCCTCTCTATACGAACACGAAGGGGTTTCTGGTATCGCTAATGATGGCGAGGAAATTCAGAACCAGTTTCTCATCGATAAGGACTATGTTCCGCCTTCGGGACTCAAGGCCTTCCTACTCCGCAGAATTGGGGATTGGCCCTTATACACGATTCTCCTTGCTTTTGTACGTCTATTCTTGCCCTTTCTTTTGTCCTGCTGGGTGCACTCCCACTATCGCCAAGAAACCAGTCTTCCCCTTTTCAATAAACTCGCGCTAACAGGTGCAGGGTCAAATCATTTCGGCGAACTCCTACCAAGTGACATTGCTCACGGGTGAGATTGGAGAGTCTGCGGAAAAGCTATACATTGTTGCTGCCATCTACCTCGTTTCCTCAATCATGTGGTGGTTTGTATTCCGAGGATTCAAGTCGATGTATGCTCTGTCGACTCCGTTCGTAGTAAGTTTCCCCTCACATAACCGCAACATGGGAACCATTCTGACAATTAGACGCCCAGTTCTACGGCACTGCATTCTTCCTGGTTGGCATGGTTCCATTTGTCAATAGTGTTTCAGGAAGAGCGTGGACACAAAATGTGGCTACTGGCTGCTACGCTGTCGCAGCCTCCAGTGGCTCTATCTTCTTTGCCCTCAATTTCGGTGACGAAGGTATGAAAAAACCCGCTTCTATTTATCTTCAAGGGCTAATGGTTTTGTAGGCGGCGCTCCCATCACTACTTGGGTGTATCGGGCATGTATCATCCAAGGCACGCAACAAATCTACGTCGTCGCTCTCTGGTACTGGGGAACAGCTTTGGCGAAGCTCTCGGAGTCAGGCGGATCTAGAACGAGCTTGATCCAGAGCAATCCTCACTTAATGACTAGCATTGGTGTAGGTATTGCCTGCGTTATGTGGGCTGTTGGATTAATTCTCTGGGTCGGCCTGCCAGACTATTACCGGCAGGCTCCGGGTAAAGTACCTTCCTTCTACAAGACACTGTTCCGCCGCAAGATCATTGTGGTAAGCAAATTTCTCAATAACCAGGAGCGTTTGTGCAGTATTGACACGGCGTTAGTGGTTCTTCTATATGGTCCTTATCCAGAACTACTGGCTTTCAGCACCGTATGGTCGCAATTGGCTCTACCTCTGGTCAAGCCAACACGTCCCTGCCTGGCAAATGGCCATCGTCGTAGCAATCTTCTTCCTCGGCGTCTGGGCGGGATTCCTCTCCATCTTCAGCGTCCTCTCGAAACGCCATTCCTGGATCTTACCCATCTTCGCCATCGGCCTCGGTGCGCCCAGGTGGTGTCAAATGCTGTGGTCGACGTCGAACATCGGGATGTACGTCCCGTGGGCTGGCAGCCACGCAGCTAGCGCCTTTACCGGTCGCGGCTTGTGGCTCTGGCTCGGGGTTTTGGACGCCGTACAAGGCGTAGGTGAGTAACGCAATCCAGGCGTCCGATCCCGCCCTTTTCGCTGGCTAACAGAAAGATCACCCAGGTTTCGGGATGATTCTTCTCAACACCCTGACCCGCTTCCATATTGCATTCACCCTTATCGCTGCACAAGTTCTCGGCTCTGTCGCAACCATCCTCGCGCGAGCCACCGCACCCAACAAAATCGGCCCGGGAGACGTCTTCCCTGACTTCTCGGCTGGATTCGTTGAAGGCCTATCAAAGGCTTGGTTTTGGGTCGCACTCCTCCTCCAGCTCTCGATCAATATAATTTGTTTCCTTTTCTTTCGGAAGGAACAATTGTCGAAACCATAGATACGCATTTTTTTTTTGTGTTCGATTCCTACCTTGTTGGAGTATTTATCTATTATCTAGTTTGCCGAAATGCGTTTAGGCAAGCCAGAAAGGTCATAAGCGTGGCGAGAATTAGAGAGTGAGGTGTTTAGAATATATGTTCTTAAAATAGCGAAACATTGTGTGATTTAGACAAAAATCGAAATATAAATGTCATGTTTAAACCTTAAGTGGGCTTCGCGATATCCCAGTAAAACTCAGAGTAATAAAACTCAGAACCGAAGCTTCGCAACTGATCAGAGATCCAAATCTAATGCTGGAAACCACTATGTAAGACTAATCGAGTTATCCATACACGGAATACTTCCAACGCCCAGTCCTCTCCCTTTATCTCACTAGACGCGACGAAACATTCGCATACGGCGACCCTGACAATGCCGTCGCAATATGAAACGCATGCACCGCATTATGGAAATGCGTGTCGACCTGGCCCTTCTGGTTGTTACTCTCGGCGTTGTACGCCGAGTCTGCCGGGAACAAGCCGATAAGGTCGAAGAGGTAGGCCTGTGAAGTGGTGTCAGTATGGGGGGCTTGGGCTTTTTAAACTTCGATTGGGGAATTCCTGGGCGTCTTCGCCCCTCCAGCGTTCGGATTGTGGGAAGGGGAAGAAAGGGAAGAAATGGGGGCTCACATCGGCTACTCCACTAAGTGCCCGGATCTCGGTCGGGATACGAAACTGATTCTGCTTGTCTAGCTTTATGAACGTTGTTGCGCTTCCGGCGAGAGCGTCCATGAGTTCGAAAAGGCTTTGGACGAACTAGCAGGCGGAAGAAAGAAACATCAGCATCGTTCTTCTTCTCTTCTTCTCCCTCCTTCTCCTCGTTCATTTTACAGGCGCACTCCCCAGCACAACTTCCAGGCGGGATCACGTAAAAACGTACATTCGAATACGCCTCATAAACCGTCTGCTGCTCCGTTCCCCCAGTAATAATTGCCGACCCCGTCATCAATCCCACATCCGTCAGCACGCTCTCGAACAAATCGTCGAATTCCTCAAAGACGTCCTTTTTCCCCCGTCCCCACCGCGTCAGCCTAGCACCCTTCCCATAGTCTACACGAGAAAAAACTGGGATATGACAAGAAATCGACGGCCAAGAGGACCGTTACGTACATCCATGGGCCCGGCATTGGCCGACGAATTAATAGCCAGAATCAGGTCCTTGAGCCCAAAGGTCGCAGCTGCGAGCGTGTTGCAGGTGTTCTGGATATCGGTCGGCTGCATGACTGCGCGTGCCTTTAGGGCCACCAGGCCGATGAAGGTGAAGAGGTAGGTGTATAGAAGCATTTAGAACTTAGCAAATAAATGAGCGACGGTAGACGAAAACGAACGAACGAACGAACGAACGAATGAGTGAATGAGTGAGTGTGCGTAAGGAATGTCGAGTTGTGCCGAACCTTTGTCGAAGGAGTCAGGAACACTGCAAGCGAATTTCTCCCTCCTATTTCCCAGTTCCATTCTCAAGCCTAGGGGAGTCACGCCGGCGACCTCCGTGCAGGCTAATTTCTGGTTGCTTACTCCCCGTACTCGGTTCGCCCATGGTGTTTTACATTGTTTTTGTTGGCTAAGTTGAACCCAAGGATTCGGAATGCCTGAAACCCGGATACGCGCCGCTTCCCTGCCGATGATTTCCTAAAACTGATAACAGATTCTCCGATTTTTCATCCTTGTCGCTCGCTTCCGAACGACTAGCACATTCTGTCTCCTAGCCCCTTGGCAGCCGCACAAGGCTGATATGCGTGGGTGATGAGGGACCCCACGCCTGTGGTGCCGCTTTAAGTGTAGAAAATCCCCCTTGAGCGGCTCGTGCGCGGGGGAGATAAGATAGGGCTCCGTTTCGCCGTATTACCATCCGAGAAGTGGAGGGCCGATCAACAATAATGTGCAGCTTCTATGCTCTTTTCCGCATGGCTGGTCGTAAGGCTGAGTTAAACCCAACAGGCTCAATTTTTCCAACATTGCTTCTGGTGACATACGGAGCCCCGATTAATACATTCCCCATTTGATGCGTTGTCCATCACTAGTTTTCACCATCAATGCCTAGATCCGTCGTGCAGATAAGAGCTAAGCGAACCCAGCTGCGAGGAACTCATCACAAATAAGCTCCGCCGAGCCTCGACGTATCTTCACTTTTCGGGCGCCACGGCCGTAATTCGTCGAGATACTGCAAGGCTGGTAGTTCATTTGTGAGGGCTGAAATCAGCTTGAATAAGTGGGCAACAATTGCTTCTAGAAAGGTTGACGACAGGCTCTGAAACCTTTGTCTTTTGATCCAAATGTCGACAGCAGAAGAAGTGGACGTAGAGTCGAACAGCGATGCTATGGGGGTTGAAGATAACGTTGAAAAGCCGAACAGCGAGGCAATAGAGGCTGGAGGTAACGCTAAAGAGCTGAACAGCGAGACTGGAGAATGGAGGCGTTGCTCAGTGGGTTGCTGCAAGCTTTCCATCAGAGAAGACGACTGTAATGCTGATCTCTTTGTGAGACCGTTTGAGTACAAGTGGCTGCAATGGCGGCTGGAGAATCCCCCATATGGCGACATCCACCCCTACGCCTAACTAAAAAATAGATCTGACCTTGGTCTGGCTACTAGGCTCCCTGCAATTTGACTGGTCGAAGCCAGCTAAGTCGATTGATTTTGGGGGCAATGGCTACACTGCTTCCTCCAGCTCACAGAACCAGACCCGAAATGTGAAATCGTATTTGTCCGTGGACCCTTTCCTAAAAGTCCGGATGCTATATTGGCAAGAGTGCAGAGACGAGACGATAGTGGTGGGAAAAGGACCTTTGGCTTCCAAATGTTGGCAGGTTCGGAATTCAAGCTTAGCAAACGAACAGATCAAGGTCTGATAAATTTTCGATGGCCTTGGATCCAGTATGAGTTCGAACGGACGAACCCCCATGTCTTTGATCGCCCTGGAACTTGCGAGGCCTGCTCCTTTGTCAAAAGTAAGTCTGTTTACCAGGTCGTACGCCTTCAGCCAACTGTATCGACAACAATGTCAAGAGGGCCAAGGTCTGACCTCCCGAGCACTCAAAACGAAGTGAGCTTCAAGGTCGGTGGTCATGTTCGGCTTGGTTGTGTCTGCTCAAACGCAGCTTACCCGGTCAAGGGGAGGTACAAGTGGTGGTGGAGGGTCCCGACGTTCTTTCCTGTCACGGTGGGCGATACTCTTTGTACCTGGAAATGCAGGTCTTTATACACGGCGAAAAATCAAACGGCCAGAAAATGAGCATCACAATCCCTTCTCCAGCTGAGCCTCGCGATGTCACCGATTATGCCACCGACATATCGGTAAGGAGAACCATAGATCTCACAGGATTAAGTGGGCCATTATTGTCTCAAAATTCCGGTTGCGACCTGACTCCCAATACATGGGTTTAGGCGCCCCATCTGAAACGCTTGAGGACTACTTGGGCCGTGACGATACAACGAAGCAAATATTGGAACAAGCACTAGCTAACCCTGCCGGTCAAAATTGTGGCAGCGATGAAAACCCCGGCATTTGGGTGATTGTCAGGTGTGTTGAGCAGATTCTATGTGTTTCATCTATCCCTTTAGCACCAAGAAAGCCGGATACACCCTTACAACCCTCTTCGTCTCGCCGTTGGCCAAGCGTAACGAGCTTGGGGGACCTATCGCTAAGAACTGCGAGTTTGAAAGGTGCTGGAACTCCGCCGGTAGTCAACCGGATACAGCGAGAAGTCTCTTTACAAGAATCTGCGGAGAATGCGCTGCCACCTCCACCCAGCCCCTCACCAAGCTCCGCAAAATTGGAGGGCGTCGCAACTCAAGCAGCGCCTATGAGTCTGACTGGAGAGAGTCCAGAAGCCCTGCAGTCTAGCACCCAGAGTGCAAACCTTAATGCAAGAGAAAATTCATCTGAGGGCATGGGTGACGGGGGAAATGCATGTTGTGAAATTGGACTTGTTCCCAATATCACCGCCCCCCAATATGTAGACCTTCAGAGTGCTTTGTAAGTTTTTGCGGCCCATCTAAGCTTTTACAGATATAGTCTTACGACATTCAGTTGGCAGTTCCATCTACTTGTCAAAGCGTATGAATTATTCAGCCCGCGGACCACAGCGGGAGAGCCCCCAGAACGGATTTATTTGGAGAGACTTTTAATACACATTCACGGTGTTATAGTCTGGATCACAAAGGCCGAAGTTAAGCCTGGCTGTCATCTACTATCGTCTGCTAATTCTGAAGACCGTGGGTCAGATTGGATTTCTAGTGATGGAAGATACAAACGTAAACCTTCGAAAAGTGAAGTTTGCTATTCAGCAATCGCTATCTGGTACTTTGTGAAGCGCTGTCATGCGGGGGAAATTCCCCCCTTCATGAACGACCTTCGCCCGTCAATCTCGAAAGACTTCGAGGTCTCAGAGAACCAAAAGATAGTGAGACAGCTTTAAACGACGCCATACTTTGGTGGTTTCATTTCAGCTGCCTCCCTAGCCTCTACAAAAGTCACAATAGTGGAGGCAGTGCTAGCTCTTCACAGCTAGATTCCGACTCCAAGGCGCGTTGGAAAACCCGCTGTGAAAAGGTTATTGAGCCCGAAGAACGTTGGAAAGCCAATTTTGAAAAGATAACGAAGTCTTCGCGCAGAACTCGGTCTGATCTACACTCAGCAGGAGATGAAATAGTTGATCGTCTTATCCTTCTCGCGAAGGAGTTAGGATTGGACAGTTCCCTATCTTTAAAATAAGCAGGCAAAAGAACGTTGGCAAGAAAAAGTACCTCAACTTTCAACCCTGGTCGGACAAACCGACAGAATCCTACTGATCCGCCCTGGGAACTGAACTGTCTCAACCATCATAGTCGCCTGGGTATTAACGTACTTTCCGAAGAAGGTCAAGACATCGAAGGATCCCGAAGTGCATGTTTTGAATTCCCTTCCACTGATTATGGATTTATTTTGTCTTGGGATCGAGGTAGCAAGTATGTGATTGAGAGTTGGTGGGATCTCGAAACGCCTAGCGTTATCGCCGCGACGCTATTGGATTTGGTACCCAAAGGTAGTCGCTCTCCTAATGCCGCCTTTCACCCTGCGATGCTAGTGGATAGAGCTGGGCTAACTTGAATCAAAAATTCCAGGGGCAGACCATGGCCCCAGCTCACAGCTCGAATTGAACCGTGGTGCAGAAGCCTTAGCAAATATGCGGGCGAGCAAAGAACAGGCAATACCAGCACCAGAAGGTTAAGCCTTTCGATTGGATGGAGTACAAGCCTCCTCAAGTGTATCATCCAGACTCATGGGTGCAACCCCTCAAAGATACGTCCGACGTGTTCAGGAAGATCGACCTGCGAAGCGGAGTAATGCGATATCTGTGGAAAAACGGAGCCAAGGCGAAACCCCCAGATTGGACTAAAGACTTGACGAAAATCGACCAATTGTCGTCGAAGCTCCTACATATGTGTGGCACCCGCAGGCCCTTGACGCTTTCGACAGTTACTTCTCCTCGCCTCCCTTTTAATAGACTTGAGAGGGGACGTATGGGCGACCGCAATTACAGTCACATATTGGGCATTCAAAGACCGACGATTTTCAGAACCCCCAAAGAAGCTGCCAAAATCGGAAGAGGATAAGTGAGTTGAGGAATTCGGAAAGAGAGGGGAAGGCGACTTTCCTCCAAAAAAGTTGGCAGAAGCAGAGCGCGGGAGGAGATAACTTGAAGGCAAGAAGAAAGAACCAAAACTGGACAAGAAAGCGGCCGAAACGGAAGAATTGGAAGAGCGCTTTTCTTCTTTGGTCATCACCGGCGACCGTAATGGATGTTTCTGGATCTGCTCGATTTGGTCTTCACTCTTGGATGAAGGTTCACTCTTAGATTCACTCTCGGATGAAGATTCACCTCCGGACAAAAGCTCAAAAGGAGAAAATGTTACTAAATGCCCCTACAAACTACAAATGTTCACACACCAGTAGTCTACCGGCCAATGTTTGACATTCCTTATCCTGCTTGGGCATCTGCGCAAGAATCTCGCTAGCGAATACGAACGTATTAAAACGAGACTAGACGAAATTGTCGAACTTGGGGTACGCGCCTACTGGCCTCCCTAGCTGACAGCCTTGCTAACTACTCTGAAATATAGCAACATATACTTCTAGACGGTCTCGGTTGGGAGAAGTCGAAGGAAGCTGTCAATATGTTGGAAAGGATGGTCTGGGGTCACGAAGCCCTTCGTAACTTCCAAGAAAAGCTCAATTCTTCGATGTATCAGGTGCAAAGAGCAAAAGAGGCGATGGAGTCGAACATCAGCCAGGTGGATTCTTGCGTATATGGCCTAGCAAAAGAGGTTTACTAATGACTTGACTACAGGAACCAGGGTAACGACATGACAAGCTTGATCAGGAGTGCAAAAAGGTAATGGAGGAATTCGAGAGGCTTTATGGTGATCTCTCTATCGTTCATACTGGAATCAAGGAGAGGATGGAGCAGGTATCTAGGCTCCGAGACGGAGTGAGTGGACCATGCGAGCATAGATTATCCGAAGATATGCTAACAGGCTAGATCTCATCCGTGATACCTCTGGAAGACAGTATAGCCTCTCTTTCTGATAGTCGCACAGCTATCAATCAGGGAAACAACGTCATGATTCTGACATACATAACGATTGCATATCTCCCGCTCAGTTTCGTTTCGGTAGATATGTCCTGATCTCGTTCAAAACGAATAGGCAGCCTGAGGCACCGCAGGCACTCTTCGCTCTCGGCCACAACATTATTCTTGACAGCGTCGGCCGAAAAGCGTTTGTGTGAATGCTAGTTGTTTCCCTTGTCGGAACGTTCTGCTTAGCCTTGAGCCTTGAAACAATCATTGAAACATTCGAGATGACGAAAGAGCATATACGAGGGCTCTCAAAGCGAGAGCATATACAAGAGAACTCAAACCGGAGGCGAAAGGCGAGGTTGGAAGATACTGAAGGGGAGGCGCACGATATTGAGGTAGAGAGTGACTGAAGGTCTACTGCTAGACGGTCAAACGCAGAATTATAGAGATCAGGCCGAAAGAAACGACAGAAAAGGGATCCAGATTGTTAGTAGTGGTGCCGGCGGGCTGGGTCGGAATGACTCTGTGGTTAGGGAGTAAAGCCATTGGTTACAGTCATGGAAGTCATGGACATAAGCCTGTCGTTAATGACTCTTACTTTGTAAGTTGTTCGTAACACCTTTGTTTGTTTGTGTTGTAGAAAACGAACGACTAATGTAATTAGGAGTACTAGATAGTAGCGACTTAAATACATAAGGAGTGGCAATGCCACGTAATGTGGCGATACTACTTAGTAGAACCTTCCAGCGACTTCAGGGAAGTTCACCATTCTAATCTCCGTCAGCACCATTACCAACAGTTTGGAGTCTACAAGGCACCGTCTCTGTTAGAAGTTCTACGGAGTACTGCTGAGATGGTTGGATGCGACAGGCGGGCTTGGCAGTCTTTTGTGTTCGTGCATGGTCGCAATGCCGACGTTCGTTTACGCTCCTTACTATGGCGGGTCAAGCCCGCCAATTGAACTTTTCGCCAACATCACGACCCAGCAGCCTGCGCAATGTTAAATTCTGGATGCAAACCACCGTCCCCTACGCCGATTTTTAGGCTAGAATTGTCGCGAAAGTTGGGCACATGGAGTCTTACTTATTTTTAGCAGATTTCTCGAAGGTTAAGAATATGCCATAATTTGGTAGTGTGGCTGTTAGGCTTACCAGTTGCCTGAGCTAGCTAAGAGTTCTTAACTATACGAATGGTCAAATTCAAGCCACCACAACTTTTCCGCCTCTTTTGCTGACAGCTATGAAACTCTGCAAACTTCATTGCTTCCTATTTTCAAGCGGTTTTCAAGACCTGCGTGTCAATTCCACACACGGTGGGTTCTTGCAAGTGGGTGTACGATTTTCGGTACACCGGATTTAGGCTTCTTAATACCTAGGCGAAGCCTGGAATTAGGCATGCCTATTTGTCGGTACCATATTATATGCTTCCCTGGCACCGGATTTGACCCGAAATTCCAGAAATAGTTTTTGGCGTCTATTTCAATGCTTGCGCAATCATTTTACCTCTACTACACATTGTGTTGATGCTGTATTGTGGCTGCAAGTTTTTCGCAGGATTTTCTAGTTAGAATTCTTAACCAAACTTAGGCAGTAGGTCCCTAACTACCCAAATAGCTCAAAGAAAACTAATGCCATCCGAATGTGGAGGTCGCACAAACCCTCAGTAATACTCTTGTACGTACGGAGGCTGGTACCAAAAGTTTTCGGACTTACCCTTTAGGCCTCGCTTAGGCTTTTACTTCACCAAATTCCAGTTAAGGCGGGACCTGCCAGCTCACCTACTGCCCTACGGGGGAAACTTCTGATGGGGCAAGGTTTTACCGAGGCCTAGGTAAGAGTCCGAAAACTTTTGGTAGCAGCCTCCGTAAATTTATGGGTTATTTACTAGAATATGGAGTAACACGATTTTTAATCTAAATTACTCAGATGCTACACTTCGTTTACTAAAACACAACAAATACATAACTAGATGCAGTCTATTTGGAATCTACGGATTTAGGCGAGACTCACCCAAATATGTCAAACACCATATGAAGTAGAAGCGACACACAGCAATGGACGTGGGACCTCGCTATTTAATTCACTTATTGCACTCTCAACTTGATACGTTCTATTTATTCAATCACCCAAGTAGAAAGTTTTTCTCCTACAAAGAGAAAGGTGTTGTTACAACGTTAGGCAAGGCGGTTTGCTGGTTGGTGACAAATTTGGCAAATACCGAGGCGTCTAATCAAAGATACCCGACTTCACCTCTGTCCTCTAGAGATACAGTGTTTTGGATTCGATGAAAAAACATATCTATTTCAACGGATTTTTACTATGAGCTAAGCATGTGAATATTGAGTTGCTCGGGCGCAAAAAATGTTCAAATAAGATGTTGCGGCTCGCGAAAAATTGACATGGCGGGTTGGCCATTTATTAGGCGCGGTAACAATTAGAAGGGTTAATGACTGGCATAACCCCTAAAACTTGAAATCTTACTCACCTATCCTCCATTTTCGGCCTTCTTGCTCGAATATCCCTTAGCCTTATTACCGCGATAGCTATGGTGTATATTTAAATCATTTTAGTTCAGCTGGAGGGCTGTATGTGCAGGCACTTGGCTAACGCTCCTGGGCAGTTTTCAAGATTAAAAAGAGTTGTTTGTGTGCTGTTGTGGTGTGATTATGCTGCATTTCAAATTCCTCCTAAGGCGCTACTTCGGCGGCGAAGTGCCTAAGATTAGCGAGCATTCACCCACCAAGCAACTGAGCATACTACTGAATTATCACTCTCACAATCACACAAAGTCACAAATATATCAGTCTTCGCAGTGCATAGACTGGGTGCTTCGGGGTCCTTTTACCAAGAATTGGAGTGGGTTTCTGCTTGCGTCGCAACTGGAAGTTCCGCTGAAGCCTTACCTGCTACTCTTAACTACGCACAGACGCTATGTCGCTAAAAGTAAAGTTTGGGGTATGTTAGTAAGAAAATCGAAAACGAGGTGGACGCGAGTAGGATTTCAAGTTTTGGGGGGTATGCGAGTATATAACCCTTTCCTTTTCCCCACAGAACTCGTTATACAAGTATCTATCTACTGAATTTTCCTTCACTAGTCCCTCAAGTACATGCCGATACTGTGCCATTCTCTCTATTGCGCTGTCGCGGAGCTCCACCTCAGGCTTAACCTGACCTTCGAAATCACTTACTGTGAGCTGAATTTCTTCCATCAAGCTGTCAAACAAATCGCTTCAAGTCTTGACTGTATTGGACGTCTTCCCTGGTCTAACCTCACACCTCTCGATCATTTCCCGAGATCTTTGGATGTGCTAATCGCCATTGAGCACATTATCATTTTCGGTGGCGTATTTGGTACTGGCCCAACATATGTATGCTTGTTTTTCTTCTAGACACAGCATTTTTCGTAGTAAATACTTCGTCTTTGCCCTTGGGGGAACGTAACCAAGGGACCCCTCATGGTTGAGCCATTGCAGGTACAGAGCTACAACGCTGGCCTTATATACAGCTTCTTGCTAACAGATTCTCTACTAGAATGAATGTGGTTAACTACATTTGCCGCATCCAAATGGCAGGTTCACTAGAAATCTTCGCAAACCATCATTTCTCGCTGCCCCCAAGGATCTGTGCAGATTTCCAATGTCATATCGCTTCCACAACTCCTTACTATCTACAACTGGTGAGAACTTGAGCAAAAGCTTCCTATTGGAACTCACCCCATTCCACCCAAAGCCTACCCCTGAGGTCTGTAGCAACCCTCTCTCATTCATTCAGCCCTCTCTCCCTCTTTTGCCGGTCATTTTCGGCGATACCCCATTTCCTCAGAATAATCGCCCGGGTAGGATTCACGATTACTTTCTCCAGCCTCGTGGTTTTCTCCTCACAGTCCTCAACCAACTTCTCGAGTTCTAGGATCTCGGCTTCGAGTTCCTCGTTGGGGGGCAAGGGATTGCGAGCGGAAGGATTTTCTTAGGCTGTAACTAAGAGTTCCGTAGTTTGGGGAGTGCCAGAGGCTGCGGGTAGTTCCATTTCGTTCGAAAGTGGGAGTTCGGGGGAGCCGGAGGCCACGGATAGCCCTCTCTCGCTCAGTTATGGGACGTCCACGATTGCAGGTGTAAAATCGGTGTGTGCGTTCATATGGCAGCTGCGTCCGGGCTTTAGGAATGCTCTAATTCTGGACAGGCATGAACGGCTCTATTTATGCGTCTACTGAAGAGCTCCTCCACATAAAAAACACAGTGAATGAACAGAACATATTCACTAATTATGTCTTAACACACTTTCCCGAATAATCTCGACTATCAATTATGGCTGTTATCTACCAACACCCATTTTCTTACCCCTCAATCCATCTCAAACATCATCTCCTCACCCCGCCCATCCTCGTCGCTGATTTTCCACTTCCTCCGAATAATCTCCTGCACAGCACTCTCAATCGCTTCCTCCAACTTTCTGATTTCAGTTTCACAAGCCTCGATTAGTTCTTCAAGTTCTGCGATCTCGACACGGAGTTTCTGGTTGCGGGTAAGGATTTCGGGTTCTAGGGTGCTGGGAGTGGGAGAGGTTGTTTCGGTTGGCGGTAAGTAGTCTATGGTCTTGTAGGAAGGGGGATTCCCATCATGTGCGGTTTGGAGAGACATGGTACTAGGGGAGTTGCGCATGTTGAGGGGTAGATTCATCGAAGATCTAAGCGGTGTGTAGTAGGGGTTTATATAGAGAGAAATGATTCACTCATGTCTGTGTGGAAAATGTATTGATGCTTTCGCCTGTTCAGGTTGCACAACAAACGAGGAGATTGTAATATCCAGTCACTGGGTAGAGTACCCGTCATCACGGTAGGGAGTCATGAATGACTGGTTCAATAAGACTGCAAGATTACTTGCTCAAGCTGGCAGAGAACTGTGCCACCGATCTCCATTGTTGCCTTCAGGCTGTCCTTCACTATCTTTATACTACTCTCCCCATGTTTGATTCAACGTCATGCTTCATGCTCGCCGCAACCCCCTCTATAGGTTCCGGTTTTTCAACAGAGATTCCGAGATACTCTCTCTCTTAGACCCGGTCGCTACAGACGTTGAGTTGAGCTTGTGTCGAACTTGCGCTAGGGTCATTTAGGGATGACCGCCAGGAATAAGTATGCTTCTCGAAAACAAACACTCCCTCCAAAACTGCAGTTCAGCGAGGATGTTAGATAGCAGGAAGACGGGCCAGAAGTATATTCCTGCGGGATATTCGCGGGCTTCGTAGAGATAGCGTTGGAGGGCGAAATTAGGGAGGGTTTGGGGAACGAAGTTGGGGAGAGGATTCTGTGGCAGGGAGGAGAGGAAAGAGGGGATGAGGGACCTATTAAAGCATGAAGAGGCTGAATGACTGGTTCTGTAAGCCTTGGGAAGTTTTACCTGCCTAGGCTGAGGAAGCTAGCCTCTAACGCCGGGTTAGATCAAATACACTGTACACATTTAGAGGGAAGCAGTTACGAGAATACACACTGTAAGAACCAGCAACGCTGTCTTAGGATAAATACACCCAGGTGACCTCCAATACTGGTCATTAACACTCTGTAAAACATTCCCAAAACTGCACCGTAAACGGTGCTGCGAATTCTCGGTAGTGACATTTATCTCCAGATACTTCACCAGTGGGATTTTGCTGCCGCAGCCAACCCCCTCCTCGCCCCCTCCAAACCTCCAGCCAATCAATCTCACAATGCAACCTCGGAACACACCCCATAATCTCCATCATCCACCCGCTGGATTCCCCCCTCCGGGGACGGCTTCTCACCATCCCTCTCGAAGTAACCAATTAGGGTTAATTACAAACATACCACAGTTTTTAATCTTTATTACGCGGGTGCCACCTGCGCTTACCGAAATACCACGATTCCAGCTAGCCCGCAACCAATACGGCAGCTAACGCAAGATCCTACATTCCCTCTTTTAAATGCTTTGCGGGACATACGCTCAGGATGCTTAGGCTATATGCGCCTGGCAGAAAGAGGAAAGAGACTACCGCATCACTGCATTGTGTTAAAGCCAATATAGTGTATCAATGCTCTTACTTAGGCTGTTGGGTGCCTAACTCCAGCTGAGTTTTGCTAACAGTTGGCGAGGACTTGCCCAGCAGCGAGACAAGCAGCTACTCCAATCGCAACCACCCAGGAGCAGCACTTAATGCGAAAGTGCGACCAGAGGCCCACTTGGTGGCGCCGCTTGGTTCGCGAAAAACTTTTTGCCAGATTTCATTTTGTCGTGGCTGCGGAGGTGGGCTGCGCGGCGGTAGAAATTGTGGTATTTTGGTAAGCAATGTGTGGCACTGGAGTAATAAAGATCTAAAATCGTGGTATGTTTGTAATTAACACGACTAACTAACGTCTGGTATCTCAAAGCAAACCGCCTGTCCTTTAGGAGCAGGAAAGAGGGCGCGATCATATATTTGAAATAGAGTTGCGGAGGGTTCATGATAGCGCAAAGAATCGCATGGCCATGTTTCGCCAACCTCCCCAGGAGATCCAGAATCGCCCAGGAAGTCTGGCTGCCCAGCCCCGGGTCGGCCCACCGAGGAACAGTAAAAGTTCCGGCTTGGCGACGAGTTTCGATGCCGATGGTGAGTTTCTTTCGCTGCTCAATATTCAGGCCTATCCGCGTAAAAAAATTGGTCAGTCTGACCCCCTATTCCGTTGCGCTCGAAAGCCCCCGAATTATATCATCTCTGTGAGAAGATACCAAACGCGCCTTCCCCCGGCACCCCCACAGCCGCATCTGCCCGCCTCTCCATCCCAGAGAACTTAATAACCCCTTCAACATACCTCTCCTTCTCCCTTCTCTCGACGCTCGCCGGCTGCTGCATCACAGCGCTGAATCGCACAGTCGCGTTAGGCAGGTAGGCATCAACTTGCTGGGCGTAGCCGGTTTTGCACTGGAAGGAAATGTCGCGGGGGTGGCCATCAACGAGGGCGCGGCTAGAGATGGTGCCGATTGTGTTGTTGTTGCCTGTTCAATTGATTCTGTGGACGTCGACGGAGTCTCGAGGTCGCCCTTGTGTGGACGGGTGTGGTAGTAGGATCATTTGAAAAACAAGACTCTGCCTTTTGAGTTTTTCTGCGGAGATGAACTCGGTTGAGAGGAGGTAGGTTCAAGAACTCGCGCCGATGGTTCAGAAGGTCATCGACAGAGCTGGGGTCGTCATGAAGGAGGATATCAAAAAGGTGAGGAAGGCCGAAGGGGTGCGGCGGAGGCTAGTCATGAAGTAGAGGGCTGTATTGGGGAAGAGGCAGTTGAGTATCTTGCAATAGATCGCATATTACACTCGACATGGCCTCCGCAGCGGGGTGGTGCAGTGTGTGCCGGGGATGCCTTTCCATGACTGGGCGCCGGGCCGGGGGGGAGAAGGATTTCGAGGGAGCTAGAGAAGGCGTTAGGGAAGGTGGGGAAGAGGGGAAGGACGCCTTAGCTTCAGAAGCTGGAGGCTGTGGAGGGAGACCGCAAAACACACTCCCGATCATCAGCGCCACGATACTGTTCGCCGCAACCCTAGATATCGTGAGACTTGCGTTACCACTTAACCTCTGGCATCCTCCGGATACACACAGCATGGCTTGCTGGTACAGCGAGAGTCTATGCGGCGATTGAACCCGCGTGCTACCAAACGGTGAGTGAGCTATGCATGGATGTGAGGCGGAAAAGAGGGGTAGGGAGTTGAGCGTACTGATTCTCCGCCTGCTGCGCTCTGCGACAGAGGGGCTGTAGAGGGGGTATTTCGAGTTATAGGTTTCGATATCCCCCATCAGCACCACGTACTCAGCACTCTTTTTCCACGCTGCTGAAAACTCGCCAACCGCCCTAGGCGTCCTATCCTCCCATCCCCTCCTAACTCTCCTCTCTGGTGGGGTTGTCAAGGATGTCAAGAAATCGGTTATGGTTTGGTGGGGGAAGGGTCCAAAACCCATCTCCGCAAAAGGCACCTTCGTATTCCGACGGGAACCGAAAAATATCTGCCTCCCTTCATACAGCACCGCAACCTTATCGAAAACCTACTCCACATTCACTAGCCACGAGCCCCACCAAATGACCATAGAAAACCTCTCCACCGCTTCAGGGACGACGGGTTTCTCGCCTCAATACAACTTTCAGCTGCTTGGCATAGAGATAGAAGCCGCCACCCCGCCATTTCGATGGACAGCTCTAACGTCCTGCAAAACTCAAGCGCATTCGCATTATTTAATCACCGTGTGCAATTACCCCAGTAATGTAACGGACTCCCACTCAGCACCACCTCGGCAATTCTAATTCTCTTTCTCTACCCGCCACTTACTCTAGGGAGGATGTCGTCCCCCACGAGCGCGTCCAGCGTATGCCCCAGCCCCAAAACAGCTATAACCACATCCCTCATCCATTCCGCATACGCTTCGCACGCTAACCCCGGAAACGCCCCATCCTTCTGCGCCATCGCCTCGCCTCCGCCGCAAACAACAAAGTCTGCCCCATCGTCAGCCGGGGGAAAAAGCACGTTGTTTTCCGCCATGTAGATCGCCTCCCTGCGAAATTGTCGGTGTAGCTGCAAGGGAGGTATGCCGTGATGCTTCACCCGCCGGTGGCCGCGAACTGCCGAAAGACCCCACTGATCTCAAGGTGGATGTTTACGGACGGATTTCTAGTAATCGGGTAAGCTGCCGAAGCCAGAGGCAGAGAGTTTTCTTGAAGGATATGTCGACGTTTCCGAACGGGTATCTACGGTTCTGGCTCCCGCGTGGTGAGAGCAACGAGATCTATCATCCATTCTTTTCGCGCTGAAGCTCTTGCTGCTTAGGTTTAGAAGGAGAATCCTCAAGGAGATGGAGAAATAGATTGGGGCAATTGATGGCCTTCGCTGGGCTTTACTGGTGGGGTTTAATGCTTCGGCGTTCGGGTCTTCCTCGAGCGTTTCGCCAACGGCTGAATTGTGCAGTCGGCGAAGAATCGTTGGATCGCTGACGTCGCGATTGACCCTCTCCACTCACTGCTTGGGCTTTCCTCGTCCGGTTACGCAAGAAAAGCTGCTAGTGTCGCCATGGGAACTGGAGGATGCTCTGGTTCTGCTGTATCAAGAGGATCCATGTCGCTGTTGCCGTCGTCGCAGCACGCACGCCCACTGCAATATTCGCAGGTAGGAAGCCACCACCATCGTCCTAAAAAATACTGGCAAGTGGCGCAGTGGGACGCGGGACGCGGAAAGCCTTTCGCCGTTTTCTTTTCATCGTGCGCATTGTGTGCGGAGTCGACTCTAGACTGTTCCGGTGTAGTGCGACACCTGCAAATCGATAAATCAACCTGGGAGTTCAAGCCCGCATCCGCAGAAAATACCCCTGGCTGGTAGAGCTGTCGGCGGGGCCAGTTAAGCCAGACCGCATCACGCTTGTGGCTGCTTATCGTGCATACTCTAGAGTACCGACTTCCGGCCCCCAAAACAGCAGTTACGCGCCAAAACCCAATAGTTAAACCTGGACCCCAAATCCAACACACACCGGCCCCTGCTTTGCCCGACACTTATACGGAAAGGTTGTGCATCGCTTATGGTTGCTTATCTGCACGCGTATGCAGTAAGACTCTAGGGCGTGGTTTTCCGTGGGGATTGACGCTTCTTAGGCGCCAATTATGTAAAAGCAGCGCGAGTGCAGGTGTGGATGCGGATACCCCTCGTAGATATCCGTATCGGGAAAGGCAGCAGTCCCGCCCAGACATCTCGCCGCACTCTCTGGACAGAAATGCGGCGTAGTTTCATCCACGGCCTAGCCCCCGACGTCAAGGCGGCCTACGGATACTCCCAGGATAGAATACCACCGAGACCGGTTTTGGGGGCGTATTTTTCGGGGGTTTTGCGATCCCCCATCAGGTAGATAAGGGATATCCGTATTGTCTTCCTCGAGGCCTGGAGGAGGAGTGGAAATCTCCAGTGGCCGGGAGGAAGAGAAGCGAAGGGCCTCCAACATCCATCGTCGCGATTCCCGGTCGCGCGCACAACAACACAACAAAAAAAAAACCATCACAAACCCCATCGCACCTCTAAACGATGCTCTCGCTCACGACCTGCCTCCTTCTCTTCCTCATCTACCGCCTCCTCACCACCATCGTCTCCCTCCTCCGCAACATCCGCATCGCCAACTCCACAGGCCTCAAGTACGTAATCGTCCCATACTACGCCTACAACCGCCTCACATCCCTCTTCTTCGGACGAGCGATCCTCCCCCTCACTAACAAATTCCTTGGCCCCCCACCCATCCTCTCCTGGCGACGACTCGTGTCCCCCTCCTTTCCCCTCTCCTTGAAACACTCCCCCTTCGCCCTCCTGGGGACAGACACCTTCCTCACCGTCTCCCCCGGGGGCATAATCCTCCAGACCGCCGATGCAGACGTCAACGCGCAGATTATCGCTCGGGGAGGCGACTTCCCGAAAGCGATACACCTCTATGGCGGGGTGGACGTGTACGGGAAGAACATTCTGAGTAGCGAGGGGGAGATGTGGCGACATCACCGACGGCTTGTGGTGCCAGCGTTTGGGGAGAGGAATAATGAACTTGTCTGGCGCGAGACGCTGGAGCAGACGCGGGGGTTAGTAGCGGTGTGGTTGGGACGAGATGGGAAGGGGAGGGGAGGGGAGAAGAAGACCATCCTGACGGTTGGCGAGGATGCCAAGAAGCTGAGTTTGAGCGTTATATCTTGCGCGGGGTTGGGGAGGAAGATGGGCTGGTCAAGCGCAGCGGCAGATGGAGGTGGGGGGGGGGAAGGGATTCCTGAGGGGCATACGATGAGCTTCACCTCGGCGTTGCAGGGATTACTGCAGAGTGTGTTGGTTGTTCTGATGCTTCCCCCATGGTTTCTTCGTATGTTATCACCACCGGGCGTGGAAGGTTGTGTATGGCTGCGGGTATGCAACTGACTTTTTTTCTGTTGTGGTGTAGGAAAAGCGCCGTTTAAGCGCGTACAAAAGGCGTATCGAGCCTATTTGGAATGGGGCCAATACATGAAAGAGATGATCGCCGCCAAAAAATCCGCACTCGACTCTTCCCCAACCGCCTCCGACTCCTCAACCGTCGACTTCCTAGGCCAACTCGTCAGGGCCCAAGAATCAGACTCGGAAGGAGAAGGGGAGAAGGCCGGAGGAAAAACACCAAGAGCGGCAGTCACGCTCTCGGATAGTGAAGTCCTAGGCAACCTCTTCGTCCTTACCTTCGCCGGCCACGAGACATCAGCGAGCAGCATCCACTTCTCGCTCATATTCCTCGCCCTCCACCCCTCGATACAGAGGGACGTACAGAGGGAACTCGACGCCATCTTCCAGGGCCGCCCGCCGTCGGAATGGGATTACACGCGCGACCTCCCTCGCCTGCTCAGCGGCCTCCTCGGCGCAGTTCTAAGCGAAGAACTCCGGCTCATCGCACCGATCGTCACGGTCCCGAAAGTCGTCGCGGGCCCGACGCCTCAGCGCCTCCTCATCGACGGGAGAGAGACGGCTCTGCCCCCCGGCATGATGGTCCGAATGTGTGTCCCCTCGGTCCACCGGAACCCGAAGTTCTGGCCAGCGAAGGAGGAGGGCGATCTCGAAGCCTTCCAACCCTCCCGCTGGCTCCTCGCCGGGGAGAACCACAGCGGCGCAGACCCTAGCCACCTTTACAAACCTCCCAAGGGCGCCTACATCCCTTTCAGCGACGGCCCGCGCGGCTGTCTCGGCCGACGCTTCGCCCAGATCGAAATCCTCGCATGCCTGGCCGTGATCCTCTCCCAATGCACCATCGAGCTCGGGGTTGACGAGTTTGCCGACGATGAGGAGGTTGCGGGGATGAGCGCGGAGGAGAGGCGAGATGTGTGGAGGAAAGCGAGAGACGATGGGATGCAAGTGTTGAGGGAGAGGTTGCTTTGCGTTATTACTGTTGGGTTGAGGAGAGGGGAGAGGGTGGGTGTCAGGTGCGTGATGAGGGGGAGGGAGAGGTTTGGGGATTTGGATCTAGAGTAGGCTTTTGGCGGCGAGATTTTTTGGGGGTTCGGTTCCGCGGCGTGGGGATTTGGCGGAGGGGTGAAGGCCTCCGGAGGTGGAGATGGAGGGGAGAGATATTTAAAGCGTGGATTTTCGATGTGGGGTCTTGGAATACAGCCTTTCTTTTACCATTTCAATGGATTTATCACTTCTATTAGAAGTGTTGCGTCGCATTATAATCGTTCCATTTCAAGTACACACTTCCTTAACTGCGTAAAAGCCGAAGCGAAAAACAATCACCTATGTCGGGGTCCCAGAACCCATCTTTTTCTCACGTGTAAACACAAAGCTTCACAAACAAATATGGGTCATTTGCCCCGCTACCACTGTTTTCAATTTTATTCGCTCGGATACCACTGGGGCTTACCCAAGTACCACGGCTCTGCTTCTTGATCAACCCTCTACTACAAAACCACTAAAAGCGACAATATCACTCAAGATTTTAGAGTAATTATTTTCTATACATCCAAAAATGCCTTTGCATTGTTACCTGGATGCTCCACTCTGATAGGCCAAGTGGTTTCTGCTAGGCTGTAGTAGGTATGGTCCCCACGAAACTGTGCAGGCATTAGGGTACTGTTTAGCTGTAACTAGGGGCTTATGCGTCTACCGACAGTGCTTCTACATCAAATAGAATACATTAAAGTGTGACATTCACATCTACACCCAGTCACAACAGCCCTATTTTCAGTCTAGTAGCGGGCATCTCACAAAGTTATGCATAGTGTAAAGGCCTAGAATTGGGGTGCATGTATGGCGCTAAAATCGCGGTATTCTGGTAAGCCAGAGTGGTATCCCGGGTAAATAAATTCGAAAACAGTGGTAGTGGGGTAAATAACCCAACAAGTATATTTCAACCGGCAAAATACAATTGATTCAAAAATAAAAATTAGCAAAACTACATATATCCTCCAATCCCAATCCCCAACAACCGCTAATCTTTCCTCCTCCGAATCCTTATCGTCACATCCAACGGCGGCGCAACCGTGTTATTCAACCACATGTTTTCCGGCCTGGCCGGGATAGGATCAATTTCGTACCTGAGCATGATGTGTGCGAGGAGGAGTTTCAGTTGCTGGGCTGCAAAGAAACGGCCCGGGCTGGGGTAGCGAAGCGTTAGTAACGGTGAGGGGAAAAAAGAGTAGAGGTGGGGATTTCCGAGCAAAGGGAGAGAATTACTAACCATGCGTGGCGGCCGTGGCTGAACGCCATGTAGTAGTCGCCGGTGGTCACGACGCTCTTGGGGTTGCCTTCCTCCCCGACAGTGGAGGGGTCTGTTTTATCGCCACAGAACCGAAACGGGTCGAACGCATACGGATCCCGATACACGGACGGGTCGTGATGTGGGCCGTAACTCGCGATGGCCGCCTTTGAGCCATAGCGGAGGTGTTCGCCGGATGGCAAGGTCACCCCTCCGGGCGCGACGACCGCTTTCGTAACGCCGTGGTTGATAATCCCCCACAACCTCAAGCTCTCCCTTAAGGTACTGTCCGTCTTCCTCAGCGCGGCCAACGCGGATCTCGTCCATGGTCCTCCGTGTGTACCCTCTTCCGCACTCCTCGCCTCCGCGCGCAGGGCGTCCTGGATCGACATGGTCGCCTTGGAGGCCGCGATGTCGACCAGCGCGTTGGCGATCGTGATCGCGCTGCTGTGGATGCCCGCCCATCCTAGCACCGCCAGCCGTTTCGTGATCATTTCCGGGCTCCGCTCAATGAGGTCCTCGTGCCGGTAGGCGTCCCGAAGCGCCCACTGAATGTAATCATGCGGCTGGTGATCCTCCTCCCCCACGGAGGTGGCGCTGGGTTTTTGGAGACCAGTGGCCGAGACGAAAATCCGGGAGCGTTCCTGCACGAGTGGCTGGACGAGGCGCGAGAGTGTGCGGAAGTGTTTCTTATCCCACACGGTAAGGAGGGGCGCAACGAGGGGCTGAAGGAGAGAAGGGAGGAGGTTGATCGCTGCCGCGGTCAGGACGATGGTGGATGCGAATCCCGTCGAAGCGTTAAGGTACTCCTCATCGCGGCAGAGTGGGAGGCCGACGAGGACGCGGTTCACCAGCCTTCGGACAATTTGAAGCATAACATCGTACACACGTATTTCCCTCCACTCCGTGTTTTCCTCGTCCCCCAAATACCTATCCAATGCGACGCCGATCTCGTCTACCAGTGCAGGGCAATGGATGTCCAAGTCGCGGGTTACTTGCCTGTGGATGAAATTGGAGAGGCGGCTTTCGCCGAAGACGTGGTTGGAGAGCATTGTGTAGTCTGCGCGGAGGAATTCTGAGTTGACTTCGTGTTGGGAGAGGACCGTGTCGGGTTGGTCGAGGAGCCAGCGGAACTGGGATGGCGGGAGGACGACGACGTGACCTGTGATGACGTTGGGGAGGACGAAGGGTTTGTGGTGGAGGGAGTACTGGTGCGGCGCGCGCATGTCTCTTTAGGGACTGGATACGGTGGTATAGGGATAATGGTAGGGAAAGATACAAAACACTCTACGAACCTTGAGATACCCATTGATCGTCAGCTCACGCATGCCAAGTAGACTCTTCAAGGCGGCCTTGCCCCGGGCGAAAGCACCGCTTCCTTCACCAGCCCACGGGATAGATTTCGGGAGTCCCTGACGAGAGAAAATTCTGTGCCATATGTAATAGAGAAAATACACAAGCATAGCAAAGCCTAACGCCAGCCACACTCGTTCATCGTCGAGCAACATTCTGACAGTAGTCCGCACGGAATATGAAGAAGGTAACCCAAGTGCAAGACCTTTGGTGGCAGAAAAAGAGGATGAAGGATTGCGAGCTGTACGACGGATTGAGAGCGTTAAGACAAGATATACTCGTATATATCACCGTAAAACCCGCAGACCTCCTCCCTCTCAGCTCAGGGCCTAGCCATAGAACCCCCCAACGACAGACTTCAATTCAAAACTTGGCCTATCAACCTCCATCGTCTCCGATTGCCCTTCGTTGACATCCAAGACCTACTTCCCGCCCCCACCCGCCTTACGATTGCGATTGCGATTGATACCGAAAGCAGCGGCGAAACTGCCCCACTCCATCGAAACGGAAAAAGGTAAATCGGCTTCAAGTTGCCATTCGTCTCCAGACACAGCGCCTAGAATCAAAGGTGTTTGCTTGGCCCTGTCCTGCGATGCGATGTTCGATCCAGCAACCCGGACCATGCAACATTCAGGAAGTGTAATCTTTTCCTTTTTTCTCCTCCGAAGCTGCGGCGCAGCAGAAGAGGGAAAAAACCAATCGCACGAACGAAGCACCACGCATACATTACCGTAGTAAACAAATTGATCTGGTTCGTCCAATATCATTGGCGCTAAGCAAGGGTGACAGTGCACTCTACTGACCCTCCGCAGACACGAGACCTGAGTGAAAGCTTAACTGGTCCTGGAAGGGAGAACGAGGAACAGGAGACGGAGTAACGGGGGCCGGGCTGTCCAGTTCACGGTTCTCCTGCAGTGAGATTCTTTGGCCCCCAAGCTGGAAGATACTGGTTGCGATCTAGGATTCGCCTAGCCGGGTCCTCTCCGACTGGAGGCATGTTGCACGAGATCAGACGAAAATAGCCTCATACACGCGTCCTGCGGTCCTTTCTATCCCTTTCCCCTTGTTTTGTTGTACGTCGTATCCATTTCGACGCATGCCCCCCCCGCCGCCGCTTTACCCCCGCGGTGTAGATCTTGGGGTCCATGCGCCACGTCGGGTTGGGGTCGTGGACATCGGACTGTTTCTGACGTAAGTCGCCACCTCCAAACGCCAGACGCTAACCACGATCAGTATAGCGGAGGCGCGAGATGCATCGGAAATGCCTCATCCGCTGCGCCACTAGCCCCGGGCTAGGGCTCGCTAACAGATACGGGGCGCTCATCGCTTTTCTTCACACCCCACCAATCCCACATCGGGAAAGACACGACACACGACCCTGGACAAGCAACTAGGTACACATACACCATACGGCTGCAAATTCCCGAACGTACGTCTTGACGGTGTTTCGCTTCTCTGTTATGGATGGGGAAACTTACGCGGCACGCGTTGCTTGCATCGGGGGGTTTGGGGTGCCCTTGTCTGGTTGGTGTGTCGGTGTGTCGGTGTGTCGGTGTGTCGGCCTGCCGGTCTGTCTTGGTGGAGGACTTGGCGTTGGTGATGTCTGGGTGGGGGCTAGAAATGCGTAAATGTGGTTTTGTCGTGGTTGAGAAAAGAACCGAGGTTGCAATTACTTTAGGTGCCTGTGTCGGTTCCCTGACGGAGATGGTGAGTGGTGAGGGGTGAGGGTTGCTGCATACGATTCGTGGATGGAGAGTCTTTGCGAATCGTACTCAGTATACCTCGTAGACATTCGCGAATGGTACACGAAAATGCAAGTTTCTAGCACTATTTCTCCATGGTGAGTAACTTGCGAGGGCTCTTCATCATGACGAGGTTATATTGTCTCTTCTTTTTTTAATGGTTCGGGTCCCTGGAGCTGCTGAATGTGTGGTCTCTTTTCACTTGATGATTAACCTGACCCCCCCTGCCACTATGAAAAAGAATAGACTTTTGGTTGCCATTGTATTCACTTATTCCTGAATCGTATGCAACAGAGATTTTGCACGGGAGCGGCAAAAGAGCAAGTTGATTCGTCTTCTTCACTTCCTTCCTCCCTGTCTTGCTGTTCGTCTCAAGTTTTCAGTTTCTCCGCCAAACGAAACGAAGTCCTTCGGGATTGCCCCCGCATACATGGCTCCATCTCCGCAGACGATACCACTTGGATCTGTCCTCGTTACCGGGGACTGCGGTTCCCTCGGGTGCTAATCGTGAAGGAGCTCCTCGCTGCCACCACAGAGGTCGCGACGGTAAAAGCACACGTCCACAACTCCTCCACCCCCATCGCCGCCAGCTCGGGTGCGACGGGCGGAAAGAGTGGAAAGGACCCCGTGTCACCTCGCGGAGGCGTTGGGGAATGAACCGGCATTAGAGTCAAACGGGAAACGAAACGGGATGCGTACGGCTCGTATAAGACTGACGGCCATGTAGGGGGAGGGCGATCGCCAGATGATTTGGCAACACGCTGGGTGTGAAGGATGGGTAGACTAACATCTGGGGTGGATGTCGTGTACGTAGGATGCACTGCCCGGACCGAGGTACTCTGTACGAAGGGCTTGTTGGTGGGGGTTGCGGGCCCCGAGCTGAAGCCGGAGGGCGGCGCGTTCAATATCGCCTACGACCATCCCCACCCGCCGTAGACGTTTTGTCGGACGGATGATTTGGACGCTGGCGGGGGATAAGATGACGTTAAGTAGATCCCGCCGTGGATCGTTGTCATTATGACTGAGTTCGCCGAGTGGCTTACGTGGCTGTTTAGTGAGGGGAAGAGGCCGAGGTTGCTGGCTAAGGAGAGGATAGAGTTTGTGCTACATACAAGGACATATAGTGTCAGGAAGGCGAGGAGGCGGCTGGCGGTAGGCGCCGAGTGTGGAGCACGGAAGGGCGGTGAGGGGGAGTGTCAAGTGTAATTACGGAGTTACCATTACTTCCCATCTGATTTGCTCGGATACCATGAAAACTTTTCTAATTTACCACGGATTCTACCCCACACATCACCAGAAATCTGCCCATACCCTTTGTTTGACTTCGGTTTACCATAATCACTCAGGCAACTTATCTTGTGCTCCCCACATCCAATTGAGATTCCCTTAGCCTTTCTAATCGCTGTCTTTATCATCCACACACTAGGTGAGAATCTTCCTAACGGGTAGAGGGGGATCGGTATCTAATACATGCCTCTCATCCTCCGCAACAGCCACCTCACTCCCCATAAGCACTCCCCAGCTCAACACCAACTTCCGAATCGATCCTTCTGAGCCTAAAATCCCCTTCTCTCCTGTCTCCCACTTCATTCACCGTCGCGGCAGTATCCGCCTCTTTCTCACACAGCAACTTATATATCGCTGTGCTCATGACTCTCAGCCGTAATTCGTCATTCTGGGTGGTTTGATTAGTGCTGTCGTGATTGATGTGGCCGTTGCCATCACTACCGTTTCCATTATTGCCGTCGCTGCTATTGCAGGGGGAGAGGTTATCATCGCGACCACTCCTAGCACCCCATTTCTTCAAAAAGGAGATCATGGGTCTGTCATGAGCTTCGTCCAGGGGCGTTTCCCTATATATATTCCTGTGATTGACGTCCGCACCGTGTTCTAACAGCAGTTCCGCGATATCTGTGTAGCCCATTCTGACAGCTGCATGTAATGCTGTAAACTGACGGGGTTCCGTCCCGTTTACATCAACCCCGCTTTCAAGTAGGGTTTGAACACCCAAGTAGTCCAAATAATACACTGCAAAACGCAGCCCGGTTACGACATCAAATTTCTCTCTTTTGACCTGTGCATTCAACTCCATGGACGAAATACTAGGGTCAGAGTCCGGGCCATGGCGGCTGACTGCTTGGATGTGCGTTCTTCAACACCCTATGTGGTAGGATCGGCGCCGCGGCCCAAGAAAACCAGGACCCTTGCATATTGCTTCCCTAGAATTGCTACATAGAGTGCCGTACATCCATCTTTATCCTGAGCGTCAATGTCTGCCCCGTGATCTAGGAGGAGGTTGATGATTTTCGCATGTCCTATAAAAGCTGCGCTGTGGAGCGGCGTCCACCCATAGCAGTTCTCTACCGTGGCGCTTGCTTTGAACTCAAGGAGTAAACTCACCGCCGCTTCGAGGCCTCCGTCAGCAGTGTGATGCAACGGAGTCACTCCGTTGTCGCTTGGCGTGTTAGGTTTGGCTCCATGTTCTAGAAGCATGCGTATGATCGGCACCCTGCCCTCTGGAGCTATCCAGTGCAACGCGCGGTTCCCATATACGTCCTTGGAATTGACATTGATCCCTCTAGCAAGCAGAACCCGCATTACATCAAGGTGTTCTGCGGGTACTGCATCGCCCATAGCAGACCACCCATAGGTGCTTAGCGTATTCACATCAGCACCGCTGTCCAGGGTGAGCTTTAGTACTTCAACATGTCCATCCTTTGCGGCCAATTGCATGGCTGTCAATCCTCCCTTTCCACCTGGCGTATTCGTATCCGCCCCCGCTTTTAGAAGCACCTTGACCACTTCGACATGTCCATACTGAGCGGCAAAGTGGAGGGCTGTGCATCCGCTTGCGTTGGTGGCGTTGGATTTTCCATCTCTTACCAAAAGCAATTTCACGACTGCGTCCTGTCCAGTTCTAGCTGCTTGGTGCAACGGCGTTTGATTCTTACTATCAGCTTTTCCAACAACCGCTCCCTCTTTGAGAAGGAAGGTTACCACCTTGACATGGCCACGCTCTGCGGCTAGTGAGAGTGGAGTCTGGCCGTCGTTATCGACAGCATTCAAATGTGCCTCCCTATTTTCCTGTACCAGTAGTGCGAGGACATCCTCATGACCGTTCCAAGCTGCATGATGCATCGCTGTCCACCCACGACTGCACCTTCCTCACTAGACTCACCAAGCTTGAGGAGGTCTGCGGCAATTACTTCCGAGCCAAAAAGCACAGCTACATGCAGTCCAGTGACTTTCGTAGGGAAGCGCTGTGTGCAACCTTTGAATCGGTTTCGTGGAACGTGCGTAGCTTGCATAAAGGACGACACCCCCTTTCTATCTTTGAGGAGCTCTATTACCAGCCCTCGAAGGTTTCCGTCTTCTGCGGAAGTTGCACGCGCATAATTCCCCCAGTTTTGGGCCGCATACGAAAAGAGACCGTACCTTTCCAATCGCTCTTCCATTTCTTCGTCTCCGCAACATGGCCCATCCTTAAACTCGTCGAACAGAAGGTATCTGAGACAAACACGCGATATTTCGGCATGACCGTAACTGAAAAACAAAGCCCCTTTCCGCTCAAAGTAGTTCTGCGTGGTGTAGTGGACTAGACTCATCATCTGGCTTTCCTCCTGTATTATCATGATGCCGGCACAGACTGACAGCAAATTCGCCGGCTCTGTGATACCATCTTCTTCCACATCCCTATCTTCCGGTTCGACTGCAAGGGCATGCTGGATCTCCCGAACCGTCAAGGGTCTGGCGGCATGGAATATCCAAGACAAGATCTTTCTTGCTAAACAGGCGTACTCATGGTCTTGGCCGTTGATCCTGCTCACAACTTCGTCATAAGTAACGAAAGGGTCATCCGGCAGCGATTCTAGGGCCATTTTAATTTGGCGGAGGTTCGTCTTTGTCACCAATGAGTCGAAGTATAGTCTAGCTAGTAAGAACCTAAAAACGCCCTTCAGCAGACGCCTCCAGATGCATCCTTCGAGCGCGGAGCTAGGCACTTACATTCCTTGAGCCTTGATAACTATTTTACTTGTTATTGCGTCGCGCAGCCCCACGTCCTTATCTATATATGCTCTCAATCTACTAGTCATGGCGAGACGCTCTTAAAGGCATCGGGTCATATCCTTATTTCTAGCTCGAATCTCTACACGTAGTCGTGTCGGAAGTAGTTTCCGATGCTTGATATATTCCGCGACGTCACAAACAAGGAGACTCCTGGGTGAAGCTGGCGTATTTCCGTGAGAGATATGTCTGCGCTCGCTTGCTTCCAGAAAATCATCTAGAGCATCAATGACAATGATGACTTTGGAGAATGCAGCGACCTCATATTCCAGTAATGCTGAACATGCGGCGACCGTCGGACGTGTCTTTTTTAGGACATGTCTCTCATATAGAGCTTTTATCTCATTTATGAGCAGTGGTTTTTCAAGAAGAAGCTGCCTCAATAAGTCTGCTAGAAGATTAACAGGCGTTTGATCGCTGGCTTCCTTGTAATTGCAATACACATAAGCGATTTCGACGTCTGACATTTTGAACTGTTTTTATAGGTGGTCGATGATGAAAGACCTAAATAAACTCACTAAATTATTCTTCAAATGATCTGGCAGCAACTGGCATTAAAGATACTCACGCGAGAACTGTCTTTCCTGCACCGGCCGCTCCTCTTCAACATGCATTGATGTTCATTATTCTTGTGGCGAGGCTGTCAGTGTGGTAAAAGGGAGAATACATACGCAACCCTCGACACCAGAGAGACTTCGTCCCGTCGCCATTGACCCATTGACCAAACCCATCCGTTTGAAGCAGCCAGAGACCAGTCCCATCTTGTCGCCCAGTCAGGCCAAATGTATCCTGTTGCTTATTCTCAAACTTTCCTGCCAGCGGAGAAAGCCAATCGCAAAATACTGAGCTGAAAGGATGTCAGCGACAATGATTTCCTCGGAATGTGGCAATAACATGCTGTGGCGTAATATAAAGGTAATTGCTGACTATGTTGTAGCTATACGGACATTTGAAATGCACTTAGGGCTAAGCCAAGCTAGTCCCGTAAACCATCGGCGGCGTCTTTCAACTTTATCAGGGTTGGTTCTTTGAAGGGATACAGTGCTTTTCGGAAATGCGCTGTCGTCTTCTCTCTCCACCCATCGTTCAATTCTGTAATTTCGACTTTTTCCAACCTCTTTTCCAGAGTTCTAATTCCTACCTCACATACTGTGACGCTTTGCTTTGCCTGGGCGGCGGCTTCTTTGCCATGCCTTTTGCTCTCAATTGTTATCTTGAGAAACACCCGAGTCTTGGTAAGGCTCTCGACGGACTGGTACATGCCATCGATGGTGGATTCGGAGTCTTTCCGGAAGAGTAGTATGCAAGGATGCCTTGACAGAAGAAAATGCTGAGGGGGATTAGGCCAGCCGCGCTAGCTGCAGTTCCCAGGGCTGCTGCCATTCAGTCAACCTGAGACAGGATGGTCAGGAGGTCAGAAAGTTTGTGGATCCAAACCGAATGTTCCAGGGGAAAGAGTTTGAGTGCCAGCGCTATTGCGCTGATCTCGGGCGCTAAGAGTCAGAGTGAACGAGCCGATTCAGCGAAAAATACAGAAAGCAGCCACTGTTACTGATTACTAAAGTCCGTTAAGTTCAACCCTCGCGTTAGGCGTGTCTCTCTAAATTCGACTTCCTTTCGCTTGAATAATACCTAGGATAGGCATCTCACCTTTAGGCCAGCCACTAAATTCCAGTTAACTGTAAAGCAGCTGTAGCTTCAAGTTCATGTTATCCCAGGTGACACTGGCATTGGTAGGCTAGAATAGGAAGGAGATATGAAGTACCAATGAGACTATAACGATTGCAAGCGCGATAATAGGCGCACCTGCCCCACCTAGCTTGAATGGGCTTACGAACTTTTCCAGCACCTCTGGAAGGACGGAAAGGGCTGAGGACTTGGCTCCTAGTTACGGACATTGTCTCGAAATAATCCGCTCACACTCTCCGCTTTTGGTAGACTTCGTGCCAATGCATACGGTGAGCACAATTAAGCCTCGCCTAAACTTTAGCGACCTGTACCCTGCGCGTAGCCGAAATTTCATAATAGTTGAGCTGTGACGAAGCTGTGTGGAAATACTCTTCGATTCTTTGCAGTTTCATTTTGTGACATGGATTTTACCTCTGCTAGAGTTACACCTACTACTGGTTCTCCACAATGAGGATATGGATAGTTGCACGCAATACAGTGGGTAGCTTGAGTAGGTAAGAGTCACTAATTTTCAGAACCCCGTCGCCCATGGAGCACCTGCAGCAATCCCAAAACAACAGTACTACTGCGCAACCACAATGGTTTTTGATCCTCAAAAATGCTTAGAAATATCTGCTAGGTAGTTTTGTGGCTAATCGTATAATTGAAATTAGATTTAGCGCTAAGTTGGGCTGTTAAGACAAACATGCGCGTTTGGGGGGTTTACCGGTAACGAGATTGAAATAAGGGGACGGGAAGAAAATCTCAACTTTTGGGGCGTGTGCGAGTAATTAACCCTTTTAATTTCCCTATCCCGGGCTATCTGCTTGAGGCTTACCCGCTATTCATTCATTCGGAATTCAAAATCGAAACTCCGGATTTACGCTCCCCGACAGGCTCTCCAAGAGCTGGCGAGTTCCCCCCAAAAGCTAACTGAGTACTTGTAAAGACCGGCTTTCGTCCACCGCAGCGCTGCAGCTGATACCCCAATTGCGATATAACAGCAGAGCCTGGGGGATTGCAATAAGAGCGTGAACGAAGGTATGTATCAAGGAGAGAGTAGGCTAGGAGCCACATGTAGATTTCACAAATAGATTTGCGTTGGGTTCAAGGGGATATATCATGGAGGCTCTTCTGCTTCCCTTAGTGGCCGTTCGGTAGCAAATCGTAGAAGAATGTTTAAGATAGTAACAGACCTGATATATGTGGGAACTAATTGCTACCCTTCCCACGAGCTCAGCTCGTGAGGTTGAAGTACGATGAAGGGTTGCCCGGCGCTCCCCCAGCGGAGAGCTGGCGTCCACCAATCCAGAACCCCCCCACCACCTTACAGCAAGTCTAGCTATTTCTCACGGTTGTACAAATCTATACGGAGCACTTCTTAACACCACAAACATCCTCTATGTAGTACCTCGACACCGCTAGAGCAATGGAAATCAAGAAATTTAGAGCATTAAGACAGCGGGGGCAATAGAGCGGCTCGAGTCGGGTGGAGCCGATTAGCGGAGAAAACTACCGAGACAGGAACCTCTCGTAAGCCATTCGACTCTGCAGTCAGGAGGATAGAGGTAGAGAGATGCAAGACACATTGCTGCCCAGGAGGATCCTATGGCAGGGCCGACTTCTCGGCTTATTATGCCATAAGTGGGGATCTGGACATGGATGGACCGGATCTTGTAGGAGAATGTGACTTCCGATTGCCCCCAGACAAATGGCTTCCCAGAGCAAAACCGAACTCGGTCGTTGCTGCCTAAGAGAATCGCGCAGCAGTGTCGTCTGCTCAACCCATCACAGATCCTAGTCCCTTAGGTTTGGGGGGTCAAAATGTGCTCAGAGTACGATACCGCCTCTGATCGCCGTGCGATTTTACGGTCATCAGTAACGCCCAGGTGAGTCAAATGGCTGCTCAGCTGCGGTGAGGCAAGGCGCTGTGTGTTAGATGAGCTGCAATCCTAGGGATTCAACGACTCTAGGATTTCAAGTCGAAATCGCAGCTTCAAAGAGCTTTATCTATGCTTGCCTGCCAGCCTGAGACACAGGGAAATGGAGGGTGAGGGGACGCAGTGCATGCATAAATGCCGCGAATTTAGGGGATACTTCATTGGAGTGCGACGTTAGGGGCAGGGTTAGAGGTGAAGAATGGGCGAAGATGAAGGTTGAGAGAATGGCGATGAATTTGTGTGGGCCAGCAGGGGCCAACAAAGCGGCAAGTGGTCCAAGAAGGTGCCATACCTGAAGAGGAGATCGCTAAACCGAATCGCGTAATTCGCTTGCATCAAGATTACTTGGCGGCCGCTCAAATAGCGGCGGCCGCTAACTTAGCGTCGGTGATTTTCCCTACAAGTACTCCGTATATATCTCACACTAAGAACACCTCGCACGATGCAACGAAGCGCGGGAATCACCAGCCCCACCATACACTATACCACACTTCCGCCACACTCTTACCACAATGGAAGACACCAGCAGTGCCTCAGAGCAAAGTCCGCTGCTTGGTGATCGGCGAGACAGTGTTGGAAACAGCTCGGCTGCACAAGGCGAGGAGTTGGCGGCTGACGGCGCTCCGGTGGTAGAAGAGCCTAGCAACCGAACGTTGGCACTGACGATGGGCTGTATATGGGTATCTATCCCTGCTCCGTTCGGTTGCTATTATTTGATTTTGTTCTAAAGGCTGCGTTCTTTCTATCCAGGTCGGAACATTCCTCTCAGCTCTGGACTCCACGATCATCGCCACGCTCGTCGCGCCCATATCCACTAGCTTTTCATCCTTCTCTGCCCTCTCCTGGCTAGCGTCAGCCTACCTAATTGCAAACGCTGCCTGCCAGCCCCTGTCCGGTCGCCTCACCGACATATTCTCTCGTCGCAGCGGTCTCCTCTTCTCCAATGCATTTTTCGGACTCGGCACACTGATATGCGGGCTTGCGACGAGCGAGAGCATGATCATCGCTGGCCGTGTGGTTGCGGGGATAGGTGGAGGGGGTTTGACTGCCATTTCGACGTTCGTTGCGTCTGATTTGATCCCACTGAGGAGGAGAGGGTTGTGGCAGGGAGTTGGAAATATATGCTGGGGACTGGGTAGTGGGATCGGCGGTCTTTTTGGAGGTTGGATTAATGATGTTTGGGGCTGGCGATGGGCTTTCTTAGTGCAAGTACCCTTTGTGCTTATTTCGGCCTTGTTGGTGTTCTTTAATGTCAATGTCCCGACCAAGAAGACCGAGACACCCTCCCTAAAGCGGGTGGACTTTCTGGGGGCTCTGATACTCG
The DNA here is from genome assembly GCA_022345685.2 of Nothomitra cinnamomea. NCBI lineage: Eukaryota > Fungi > Ascomycota > Geoglossomycetes > Nothomitra > Nothomitra cinnamomea. Next base: position 11,460 of record JAJDMX020000103.1, on the reverse strand, counting down.
TCTCCGCGCTGGTGCTGCTACTGTTCGGGCTCAATGCCGGCGGGAACACCGTTCCATGGATTCACCCTCTTGTTCTGACTACTCTACCGTTGTCCGCAATTTTCTTCGGCCTCTTCGTCTACGTTGAAGAGAACATCGCCTCCGAGCCCGTCATTCCCGTCCACCTCCTCCTCCACCAGACGGTCGCAGCGTCGTGTCTCACAAATTGGTTCGGTACGATGGCCGTCTTCGCTCTCATTTTCTACGGTCCACTGTACTTCCAGATTGTCATGAACCTCTCGCCAGCACAATCGGGTGTACGCCTCATTCCCCAAAGTGTCGGGACCGCTGTGGGCTCCCTGGGGTCCGGCATCATCATGAGGGCAATAGGGAAATACTACTGGCTAGGCGCAGGCATAGAGTTGCTCTTCGTCCTGGCTTGTGTAGCAATGTGCACGTTAGCATTGACAACGCCTGCATGGTTGCCATTTATCTATTTCTCGCTCTCTGGGATATCGTACGGCGGCATGCTTACGGTGAATTTGACCGGTCTTATTGCAGCCGTAGCCCATGAACACCAAGCAGTCGTCACGTCCGCGTCATACACCTTCCGCTCTACCGGTGCAACCATCGGGATAACCTTGGCTTCCGCCATCTTCCAGAACATGCTCAAACTAAAACTCTGGGCCAAACTTGGGGATCGCGAAGGCGCTGCCGAGATTATCAGGAAGCTCGGACAGGGCATTGATGAAGTGAAGCGTTTGCCTGCTTCTTGGAGGGAGCCGGTAGTAGACTGCTACATGATGGCGCTTCAGTAAGTCACGACGTTGAAACGCCATTATCCATTCAGTGATGATGTGAGACGGTTTCGCTGATTTAAGGATAGGAGCGTGTTCTTCCTATGCTTGGGGCTCTCGGTAGTCGCACTGGCTATGAGTCTGCTGATGAAAGAACATCGGCTGCATAGCAATCTAGCAAGGAAGTGAACGGATATCCGCCTTTCGGATGACATAGCACCTCGGAGATCTTGAGTGGCTTCGAAGTGGAATTCTTCCAACTATTTTGAATTATTTAAATCACCCCTTCTGGATTGATTCACCAATCACTGGAGCTCCATTCGATGTTTCTAAAAGCTCAGCGGTGCATTCAGGGCGTTTCATGTCACTTGTAGAATTGCGATATGAAGCGACAAACGTGGTAGAAGAAAAAAATGCAAGCGTTAGTTGATCCTCTAATTCAGGTCTTACATAACTATGTGAAAACCAATGGCCCCTAAGCGCTCCGTAAAGCCACCATCAACTTGGCAATATCTGGTAGAGACTGCCATTCTTAAATTTCTAACCCTTTCCATTTTTGGAAATGATGAGAGTGCTGAGAACAGGAGCACTCTGTGATTCCCATGCTTGGGAGCTCCTCAGGGGACCGCCTTTTCTTGCTCTTACAGTTTTCGCCGTTGTTACTAAGCTTGAACTCCTGTCAACCATATCCCACGGAGGGTGTTTAACTCTTTGGAAAATAAATGCGAGAGCCCAACTATAATACTGACGAGTCAATCCTGAACCTCCAGCTCGTTGGCGATAGTTGGGTGTTGTGGCGCTGAGACATCCTTAGGGAGGCTATGCGGCAATGGAGCCCAAGAATTCCATCAACACCTTTGTGTCTTATAATATCTCGAAGTTCTTCTGTTGATAGCCGCCTTTCCGGCTGTACGTAGAGCATTCGACCAATGAAACCATCGTAGGAGGTTGACCCGTTGAACCACTTGGCCACTTTATCCAAAGTTTCGTGACAAGCATGGGCCTCATCTTTTACCCTGTGCTTAGTGAACGCTGCGCGAGAGCGTTTGCCGAGTATAGTAGCCATCTCGGCAAAGACGCATCCCAGTGAGAAGATATCTGCGAAGCGGTTACGCCTTCCATCTTTCATAACCTCCGGTGCGCTATACATCGGCGTATTTCCAAAGGCATATCCTTCCGAGGAGGTCGTCAACTCGCTGCTAAAATCTCTCGCAGACCCGAAATCCGCATAATAAACCAGGCCAGCCTAGACAAGGATGTTGGCGGGCTTGATATCTTTGTGCCTCACATCAAGGCGATGGATTTCGGCCAGGGCGTCGCTAAGACATGCAAACCAGAGCCTCAGTGGTGATAACAGCTTCTCGGGGAAGTCTTCAATGTGGCACTTGGTGAAGAACCAGTTCCAGTCACCATCGGCTACTGGCGAGAGCAAAAAACCGACCGAGTCAGGCTCCTTGAAGACGCTGTCTATTGAGACAACGTGCTTGACACCCCCCAGTCGTCGTATAATAGCAGTCTCATTTTCTATAGCTGCAACTCTTGCTGCCCGACCCGTCACCTGGACGACCTTCCTCGCAAAAACCATCCCATCAAAGACACGTTGAACTTCGTCAACACAGGCGGAGGTACCCTTTCCTAAAGACCAAAGAACCTAGAAAGAAACCAGCGAAGCATTGGGGGACTCGTGGGAGTCGGGGCGTTGCGTCACAGTCACCTTCATCGTGTGGGGTGTTTGACAGGCGGCTCAGCCTCGAAATCTGCGTTGATGGCTACAGTACTAGGCCATGAGTGTTGACGCATATTAGTGCAACAACACTGTCGACTAGCTGAGGCACATACGAGGCGCAGAATGTCGGAGATTGCTTCGACGGCAACGAGAAAATGGCTCGTTGAAGCGTCGACGTTGGTGTTGAAAGAGCAACAGAAATTCATGATATTGATGGGGTGGGCGATCTCAAGCGGCGATGCTGTCAGGTGACGCGCCCTACCAGATTGGGTAGGGCTAACCTGGGAGAGAAAATTTACCGGGAGGGAGCGTGCGGAGCGGGAAAATGGCCTCCAGAAGTGGAGGTTTCCAGAACCGTTTTCTGTTGCACTTTAGTCGACTTGTTGCCGCTTCTATGGGCTTTGTCATCACCCTTAGCTTAAAATAGTACTTTTGGCTCTAGGAGAACACTTCAACCCAGAAACCTCTTGGCTTCTCTCAAGCAGACTGTTGCTGCAACATACACGAAGCTATTGCAAAACATGCCATTGGCCGTTCCAACGAGTCACTACCTTGAACTCCTCCATTCTCGGCGATAGAGCTGATTGTCAAGGCGATATCGTGATCAAACCTTTCCTCCATACCCACGGAGAGATCTGTCACTTGCTCTGGGCACCTGTTTTGCCTACAATATTGCCAATCAAGACTTCGAGTTCACTGAGTAGGCGAAGAGGATGGGGACTATATGTAGACATAACATCGAGGAGACAGCCTTCGTATCTGTAGCAACGATGCGATTAGAAAAGTTGGAACTGTAAGATGAGATAGCGGGTAACAACTTACGTATCCCTGATATCTCTGGCCCACTGAAGATGATGTTCCCATTGGATAAGATTCACTGCATTTGGACGTAGGCCCACGCTCTGCCCATGACGGCCAAGTTAGAAACCTCCATGGCACCTCTCGCCCTCCTTGCATTTTGCTGCAATTCCCCAAAAACTTTCCACTCGTCAATTGCACAATATAGTTTACCTAGGATCTTGTCACTTTCATAGTAACGAAATGGTATCGAATCTTCATCCTCTTCCTCTCCCTCTGGAGAGGCCGGGGACTCATTAAGTAGTAAGCCTTCCTTGTTCTCGATCAACACTCGAGGGCCAGTCGCCATGAAATCTGGACGACAGCGACTATATCTTGGAATATTCGACAGGCCAACCTACCACAAGCGTAGGGGTTAGCGTCTCGAGTAGGTCTGTTCGCAAGGCTCTGAGTACATACTGGAATGCCGGTCTTGAAAAATTCAACGGCAGTTGAATGCTTGTCCGCCAAGAGCATGCAGTCAGGGCCAAGGGTACCCTTCTTTCTCTGGTCGGCGAACAGCTGGTGCAACGTCGCAATTCGACCTAGCTGGTCATTCTCCATGAGCTGGACGAAGAAATCCGTCATGTCCTGCCTCGTCACGGCTCCCTTAATTTCCTTAGCGGTTCAAGTTGAAGATCTTGAGCCTCGGTCCCAGGTCCAGGAAAAGGAATTTCGTTGAAGAGCTTCCGTACTGCAGCGATGCAAGCAGTAGATCCGGACCTACTCGCCACGAGACACCCCCAGTAACAGCTCAACAACCCGAGATGGCGAGAGATAACCATCCCGAGCCAACTTTTGCATTTGAAATTTCAGTCCAACATCTCAGCCGCAAGTGACTCTTTCGGTTGCATGACCAAAGTCGAGCGGCAGATTCTCGAAGGCATCTCCCGCCTCCTCCACAAGCCATGCATTTATTCAAGAGAGGCGACGTTCGGTAACTAAACTCTGTACACGAGGCAGCTCGGCATGATGTTTTCGTGTTCCTTGCTGAGAGCGGTCACTCTTTTCCTATCACACCGGGGTCCAGTGTTCTTCTTGCCAGCCAAAGCGAGCATGGCCAACTGGTCGGTTACATTGTTTTCGTAGATGCGAGGCGCTTCCGTTAGGGTGAGCGCAATCGAGGGAGTCGGGTCACTCGCTGTCGTGGTGGCTTGAATGATAGAATAGGGTACTTCAATTTGGTGGATCCGACCGAGCGATATAGTCAGCACCTTCAGTCCAAAATTCGCTGTCCCCCCCTTTGATTGTGGAAGTACGATATAAACGCGAGATCAGTCCCGGCACAGTCCCATATCCCGCACGCAAGCAACAGGCAATTGAACTTCCGCCCCTTGCATCCGGTTGTCTCCTCTCGCGGAGACTTCTACTTCCTTGCCTCCCATGACCTCTCTCTTCTCTAGCCAAAATTCGTAATAGAAATGGATCTGGTAACTGCCTACTAGCTAGGCAATCCAAAGGCGTGTTCAGAAAAATCAAGGGAATCAAGGGCGCATCATTTCTTCAACACGATTTTCCGCTGCTGTTTCTCTGACCATAACAGGTTAAGAATATATGACCACCTTTGGTGTCAGAGATTGTCAGAGATTGTCAAGGTGGCGAATTTTGTGCCTCTGCTTTTCTGACAGCGGAACACACGAATCGAAAGGTTTTTCAAGATGGGCTTGAAAAACACCTCCAGCTGCCTTTCGGCCGCTTCTTCTAGGACATCACGGATGAAGACTTCCATCTGGATCGCTAATCGTACCTAACCCACAGGGGAGGTAGTAGACCCAGAAAGAGGTTTTGAACGGCGGTAACTTGGCGAACATCTAGAACTACGATGTTCACTGATAGGAGCAATTGGTACGGTGAGGACGCGGGGGGAACTTTTCTGGAAATGGGCAAATAACTGTAGTCAGTGTTACTGTGGGCGTGTCTGTTTAGTAGATGTGTTCAGTCTTGTGAGTCCGCGGTGGGGTCGGGGTCATGGCTGGGGGCTCTCACGTTCCCCCCGGCGGGCAGCGCTAAACCGGAAGAGGGAATTAAAAAAAATTATTTTGGCTACCTTTAGGTCCGACACCCGGTCGCTGAGGATCCAGTTAAGCGGCAAGCTAGATTTAGACACAGAACCCTACTCCGTACTTTCTTAGCCTCTCACTATTCTATACTATGTACGTAGGTCGGCCCCATAAGTCTTCGAACTCTTTAATTAGGCTTCGCTTAGGCTACACCCCACTAAATTCCAGCTAAACCCACCCTTTGTGATAATGATTTTCACCTTCTAGCTCGATAACTTTATCAATGTGGGGCTTAATGCGCTCAATCCAGGCCTGAATTCCACTCTGCTCAAGGTCCTTCCATGCTGTCGTTCAAGCCTTTATGGCATTATTGCATGCTTTAAGAGGTCCAGTCTTAGTGGTAACTCTTTTGAAGTGTTTTCAAGTAAACTCAATCATGTTGAGATCTGGAGATTTTCCAGGCCACAATAGACATTGCACATCAAAAATATTGTAAAGCTCTGCTTATGTAAAGTGTGCATGTGCAAGTACATTATCTTCTTGAATAAGAGTTTTCAGTCTATCTTTTACATACTCTTTCATAAATAGAATAAGTTTTTTTATAAGAATAACCTATCTATATCGATATTAATTAATTTCTCTGGCTTTAGCATTGTGAACTAGTTTGCCATTTGCTTGAGTAAAGTTCTAAACAAGTTTTTATCCTAATTTTTGACCTTGTAAATTCATGTGTTACATAGCTGTATTAAGTTTCCATATAGCCTTTAATTCAAACTCTTGTATAGTATTAAGTATCTCTAACTCTTAATTAGCAACTTGTCATTCTTGTGCTGTTTCTGAAGCCCAAATACGTATGAAACCTTTCCTATTATAAGAAAAGCAACTTAAAATATAAATTCTATTACTTTTTTCTAGCAAGTATGAATAACAATACTATCAAATTTCTCTTCTTTTTGTGATAATTTAACTTCAATAAGATCTCGTCTTCTAGTTTGTCTGGATATTCAGATATGTGGCAAAGTGTTCTTAAGATGACTGTAAGACAGTGATATTAGTCTTGTATACTAAAATAGTGAAATAGTTCTACTGCAACTATATCAAAAGATATCTTTAGTTGATGATTTTTGGTACAAAGCTTCTATTGTTAAACTAATAAGATATTTAGTGAAAAAAGAAGGGAAAACTCTTTCCCTGAAATTCTAATGTCATATTTATAAGTGCTTCTTCATTGACCTCTCAATTACTTATCAATGGATGACTTGTACTATCTAATATGTTTCTTCCCTAACATGATTTACACTTAACTTACACTAAATCTAATAATGAAACCTGAGTCATTGTAACTTATAACTTTCTACCTATACTCAAGCTACCTACTACACCTAGTTGACATGTCTTTTAGCTACTAAGTATTCTTTAACTCTCTTGATTCTACTCCCACAGTTAATAGTTCTGCATTTGTAAGTCATGGTGATTTCTTTTGACTAATTATTACCTGCCTGGGCCACTTAGCAGTTATGTAACTGATTAAGGTTATTACCTTAACTAAGGTATGGGTAATTTATTCAATTGCTGCAGGTTATACTCTCAGCGCTGAGAGTGCTAATTGCGTGAACCCTATTTTGACCCTTACTTATCTATAGTAAATACTATCTCTCCTTGTATTTAGTTCATCCTTGTCGAACCATATATACCATTCTTAACTCTATAGATCTACAATTCCATACAATGATAGTAATAACACTTCTATGTTTGTAGCATTCCTGATGAGGCTCAGTGTTACAAACAATCCGAGCCTCATCAGGAATGCCACGGACATAGGAGTGGCGCTGGAACCATTGAACCAGATCGCAGGCCTATGGGACATAGATGGCTAGGTAAGGATGAACCGAATACGAGGACAAGCGGCACTTGCCATGGGATGTGGGGGCTGGAATAAGGGTTTGCGCAATCAGCACCCTTAATACTGAGAGCGTGACCCGCGGCAGCTCAGTAAATTGCCTGCACCCCTGTCAAAGCAACGACCTCAGCCAGCCACAGTACTGCTAAGGAGTCTAGTCAGGAAGCGACCGGCCAACAGGAACCTCCACGACCTACAGACAAAGAACAGTTGGTTGTGGATGACAGACCAGGAGAGCTGAAGAACACTTGGCAGCTGAAAGACATGTCAGCTAGGTGTAATGAGCAGCTCAGGAATGGATGGAAAGTACGAGTCGTGATGACTCGGGTTTCATTAGTGGACTCGGCGTAAGTCAGGTATGAGTCACGCCAAGAGAAAAGCACCCCAAACGGTATGAGTTGCTTGTCGGCAGGTGGCCAAGAGATTAGTGAAGAGGCAACTATAAATATAGCATTGGAATCTCAGGAAAGGCGTCTTTCCTTTCCTCTTCACTGAAAGTCTTGTTAGTTTAGCATTATAAGCTTCGTACCAAGAACCATCGTCTAAGATATCTTTTGATATAAATTGCAGTAGAACCGTTTTGCTATTCCAGTATACGAGACTAACACACTTGTCTCACGGTCACCTAAAGAACGCCACGCCGTATACCTGAACACCAAGACAAACTAGGAGACAAGACCTTATCGGAGTCAGATCGTTACACTCAGAATGTTTGTAACACTTTTATTCTCCAGACTTTAGTACTACCCCACTTATAACCTAATATAATACTGGTTTTATTTTACTAGATTATATTTTTCTAATCTTTTAAAGTCCAATATTCATAGTTCAAAGCAAACTGTAGGCACTTGTTGTATAATTTCTGGATTAAGCCAGACTTTTAAGTAAGCTTTCACTTCTTTATTCCACTTCTATGCAAAATCCAAAGTGCAGACATTTCTGAAAATCCAGCTAAAAACCCAAGCTCTTTTGCTGTCATTTCTCTACCTTCACAATTTTCTTTTACTAACTCTATGACCTTTGCAGAGCTCTTTTCTATAATGACTTTAGGTCGTCCTGAGTGGGGTGCATCTTCAAAGTATTCATCCTTAAACTCATGACTTATTGCAGGATCATAGCCTCGTTCATAAGCGATTTTTTAATGCGATAAATAGTGGACTTTGCGAAAGCAGTGTACTCGATAATTGGGGATATTGGGACGCCCTCTTCTAGCAGTGCAAAGGCTTGCGCGCGAAGAGCTATTGACGATTTGCGACTGGGCATCTTTGGTTACGAGTTTTGGTGGGGTCCCTTAACTAAATTCTAGTTAAGAGTCCGAAGACTGATGGGGCCGACCTACGTACTTAGGGTGTAAGGGAAAGTCTCTGCCCAGCAACGCGTAAGCGAGTATATGGTTGCTAGGCAGAGACTAACCTCTACACCCTAAGTACGTAGTACACTACATACAGTTAGTAAATATCTCACAGGATAGTTCCAAAAAGGGTAGCTGAGGCGCAATCTAGATCGCTTGATTAAGCTTCGCCAAGATAGGTTGATCCAGGCTCAGCAATCCACACTTCGCACGCCAAGCCAAACAATGAGGCAATTTTCCTGCATCGCTGCCCGTTCTGCATGTTTCTCGCTCGAACATCACACGTGTAGCGTGTGCTTGACGCGGGGCGACGAATCGCTGCGTGCTCTGCCGACATGTGCGTTTACCTGACGCTTAAGGCCGGTAGCGGCATTTTTCTGCGGTTCTTTTTTTTCTACGGAGCGAAAGCCTTCTACGGCAGTCGAGAGTTGAAAGGGTTCTCTCCACAGTTCGCGAAGACAGTTACCCTAGCATACGAGCATTTCCTTCCAGAACACCCACCTGCTTAGCGTTCGCCAGGATGCTGTGATGTTTTTGATGTCGCTTCTGTTCGCCTGCCGGGGAAGGTTAGGAGGCATTTTGAAGCCAAGAGTGAGAGAAAGTGAAAAATCTACAGGGATACGCGCAGCGAGAAAAACGGGAAGAGTTGTCTGGATGGTGTTGCAGTACTCGGCTCTGCATGACAGATGCATATCAGCAGTGCGGCAGGTACTGGCAGGGCACGCTTACGACGGACCGACGTTCTCAGGGCACGATTGCTATTGGCCCACGTTCTCGATTCGTTAAGCAGATTGGTCCCTCCCCTTCCCGGACTCCGGGCCCGTAACCCGATTTTCGCCCTCAACACCCACGACCGAAGGTATGTAGACCTAACCAGGTGATGTTCCTAAAGAAACTCAACTTAGGCTTGGACAGTAACTCCTGCCGCGTTGCATCTACTCCATAATCGCCATGACTCAGTGAGGAAGCACGCAAGAGCACGCAAGAGCACGCAGGAGCACGCAAGTCCACGCAAGGCCAACCGACGATGTCGAAACTGGCCGTAAACGCGCAGCCACCTGCAGCCGAGTTGAGCAGTGGCTGATCTTGGAGGCTTTTTCGTCTCTCATTCCCTTCGACGCCTATTGGCCAAGCTGCGGTGACAGCAATTGCTACAGAGATACATTCGCCAAGCCCTGAAGGTTGGGGTTGGCCCGCAGATCAAGCTCCTACGCAGTGGTTCTCTAGGTAGGGGTCGTGGCATGGGTGAGCTATATATTTTAGACCGCATCCCTCTGTCTTCCCGGTTTCCCCCTGCCTCAACCATCCACTCCGTTGGATCGTCAAAGAACCCGTTATATCAGACTCTCGTTTACTTTGCGACTTTGCCGTGTGTTGCTCCTCCAGCTTTCCAGCTCATTCACTTGACGTTCGTGTATTTGCGGTCCCGTCATCATAAATCAACAGCAAGAACAGCAAAAACCCAAACACATTCCCAGCAATGTTGTTCCGCTTGTCTCTGACCTTCACGGTCCTCGCGCTCGCCAACGCCGTCTCAGGAGACTACTCCGTAGTAACGAACCCCCATATTATTCAAGCCCCATCTACCTCAAGCATAACCCTCGAAATCTAACACAACCACGATATCCACAGGCATACCCCGCCCCTTCCACAACAACCTACACCACCACCAAATTTGCCACCGTCATCTACTCCCCCTCTACCCCAACCCAGACCACACCCATCTACGCCTCTTCTTCCTCTACCCATACCACCCAACCCGTGTCCACTTCCACACCCAAATCAACCACCCCAATCATCCACGCCGTGTCAACTTCCACATCTAACTCAACCACCCCAAGCACCCACGCCGTGTCCACCACCACATCCAAACCAACAACTCTCAATACATCCACCACCACCACCAAACCCGCAGCCGTTATCGTCTCCACGAAATCAAGCCCCACGACCACCACCCCGGCAGCGGCGGCAAATACAACCAAGACATCGGTGACGGGTACTTCATCTGCGTCAAAGACGACGCAGAGTGTGGTGGCTGCGACGGGGGCGGCGGCAGGGCATGTGCAGATGGCTGGGAGTGTAGAGTTGTTGGCGGTTTTGGTGGGGGTCTTGGGGGTCTTGGGAGTTGTTGGTGTTTAGGGACACGGGGGAATGGATGTCTCCTAGTGGAGTTTGAGGTAGTGAGTGAGGGTGTTGGAAGCGATGGTGGGGGATGGATGGTGTCCTTGGTGGACCTCTCCTTTCTTTGTCCTTTTCTGAGCAGCTGGATGGTGATGACGATGTGGTGCATGATATCTTAATTATTATTTTTTTTGATGGAGAATATCAAGGGAGGCGACGGCCAAATGTTGACATGGGGAAGGAGGGGGAAATCTATGTCTTGATGCCTCTGCATTGTTGATAATGGGAAACGTAAGGAGCAAGATGTTGTGTATGTAGTTGGATGCGTATTTTGTTTATTTTGGTGAGTGGGTGCGTTTCACAGCTAGGTAGAGCTGAAAGGACTACTCACGTGCTCCTTGTTCTTTTTAAGTTGCGATTCTACAGAGCAACAGGCAAGGCTGAGAGAATGCACTGATGAATGCCAAGGAAGCTGGCGCGGTGATACGGCCGCAACTTTCCCGTTCTGTTGAAATCATCACGACGTCTCTTTGTACCCTACGACGGCTAGTTAATCTTAAATACTCCTGAAGCCCGAAACAGCAGTGCAATTGAGACATGCAAGCTACTGTAATTCTCTTCCCTGCTTTTTGTGTCGCTCTGGCAGGGGCCCAGGGCGAGATAGCCACAACAGGTGATCGTACCCTCTACAAGGATATGACCGCCGGTCGTCTTGCAGATGGCGTCGATGACGGCGCTGCCGCCTTTCT
>JAJDMX020000102.1:58246-116996 GCA_022345685.2 Nothomitra cinnamomea | reverse complement strand
GACTCACACCTCGAGCTGTCGCCGTGGTCATAGACCCCATCCAGTCTGTTAAAGGAAAGGTCGTCATTGATGCCTTCCGCCTGATCAATCCGCAAACAGCTATACTAGGCCAAGAGCCGCGACAAACAACGTCCAATCTTGGTCACCTTAACAAACCGTCAATTCAAGCCCTCATCCATGGCCTAAATAGGCATTATTACAGCATTGGCATCAACTACAGGAAGACAGGGCTCGAGGAAAACATGTTGATGAACTTGCATAAGCATGTTTGGACAGAGGCACTACAGATGGATGATTTTAGAGAGGAGGGTAGTAGGAACGTGGAGAGATTGAAGCGCCTTGTAGGACTTGCCGAAGGGTACGAGAAACGTGTGAAGGAGGAAACCGAGTTGACAAAGGAGCAACTGAAGACCAGATATGTTGGGAAGCTTGATCCAAAGAAACGTACGATATTCTCTTCCTCGAGTTCATTCGCTCGGAGTGCTCCGTGCTAACACCGAACTCGTGCATCCTAGATCTGGAAGACGTTGGCCAGCAACTAATCGAGGACAATATCGTTTCTGTTTCACGGCAGATGATGGACAAGGAAGCTTCCATGGCTAAGCCTTCCGAAGGAACTATCAATGGGCATGGTAATGTTGGCACTATGGATGTAGATAGCGACGATCAGCTGTAGGGTGTGGGTGCATGATAAAAATTTTTGTTGTATAATAGAATGGGTCTTTAGCTAGCATATTCTATCATCCAATTCGCTGGTTCTTCAGGCCCACAACCTACGCAGCTACGAGTATCTAAATAAAATGTTCCGGCCCCGTTGTTGAGCGAGGATACCGGAGCTGCTGCAACTGCAAGAATGTAACACATCAACGGGACGAGGCAGCCGATTGTGTTGTTCTCGAGGAGAATAACCGGCTGCCTGTTCTTTATAAATGCGTTTCAATCTCCCCAGCTAATACAAACCAGCGTTCATAGAGTCTGATCGCCGAGTCAAATTTCGACGTTCTGGGTGAATAACTTTCGATGAGGAAGAGAAGAGAACAGGAAGAGTTGAGAAGAAGTGGTTTAGCGAACTGCACAAGTGGCGCCACTAGCCTCCCCAAATGCGATCGAAAGTCTTGGCGGAAAATCGCCGTGAATTTTGAGAGCTCCATGACCAGTGAGGAGTCGGTGATACTAATGACGGAATCATAGCAAATTGTCAAACATATCCATAACTCGCCTACTAATCCGCAATCCCTTTGCAGAGGCACGCTCGAACTGCCACCTATGCTGACCCGAGTAGCTGCTCGGGCAGCCAGGACTGGCCCAACGCAATTTTCACAACCTCTGTCTGTCCGAATAACTGCATCACAATGGTCGAGAGGCTTTGCGAAAGATAACAGGCACCGGCACGGCCTGAAGAAGCCAGTGGAATACGGTATCCCTCCCAGTGCAGCCCCCTTGAATAAGGCCACGCCGGGACAACAACCATCTAGAACAGGGGCTGCAGCAGCCGGACCTGGGTCGAATGCGTCGGCGAGAAGTACTGATAGACCTGATCAGTTTGAGCCACCAAAAGATCCGGAGGAGTTGTATACGCCAGCTCTACCCGGAGCAAATACCACACCCCAATCCACATCCCCATCCACGGTCGACCCCGCTGCGGCTGCTGAACATGTAGTACCCCAACAGCAGTTACCAGATCTCACAAAAGGAATTCCATCAACTCTCGAATACGAGACCACAGGCGCTACATCAGCCACTAAATCATCTGTTTCGTCAGATCTCTCAATCACCACTAGTAGTGGCGGTAAGGGTGATCTACCAAAATCCGCATATATCTCGTCTGTTGAGCGACGAAGGAACCGAGTTGCCAACTTCATGTACGCTGGCTTCTTCGTCTTCTCCATCGCTGGTGCGATATACCTGGGTCGAGATTGGGAAACGAAAGAAGAGGAGAATGCACACCTTAATACCCCGTCAGGGTGGGGCCTAGGCTTGTTTTACAACCGCGCAAAGACGAGGCTTCACGAGTCGTTGGATTATTATAATGAGCCCGCTTTCCCTAAGCTTCTCCCTGACCCAGACCCCGCTTGGGAACGGCCATATACCCTGGTACTGAGTTTGGAAGACATGCTGTTACACAGCGAGTGGACACGAGAGCACGGATGGCGGATGGCGAAGCGGCCTGGCGTCGATTACTTCCTGCGCTATCTCAGCCAATATTACGAACTGGTGATATTTACTAGCCAGCCGAGCATGATTGCGGATCCAATAATTCGAAAGCTAGATCCATACCGGATTGTAATGTGGCCTCTGTTCAGGGAGGCAACCCGGTACAAGGATGGTGAATACATCAAGGTATGTCTAATGCATATAGACCTCATGTACGCTGCTCCGAGGTCTCTAGACAAGCGCTAATCTATCCCGATTCGATTAGGACCTCTCCTACCTAAACCGCGACCTTTCAAAAGTCATTCTATTCGACACCCACCCTTCTCACGGCAAACTCCAGCCAGAGAACACAGTCATAGTCCCTAAATTCACCGGATCACCAAGCGACAAAGAGCTTGTCTCCTATATACCTTTCCTTGAATACGTTGCAACCATGGGCATCACTGACGTCCGTACCGTCCTAAAATCATTTGAAGGCAAGCACATCCCTACAGAATTTGCTCGGCGGGAAGCCATTGCCCGTGCCCAGTTCAACAAGCAACTCGCCGAAGAGCGTGCAAGGAGACCTAAGCGATCAGGCATGGCCATGCTAGGCAACGCACTGGGTATCAAGCCCATGACTGGCGGCCTGGTTGGAGCGGATGGCACCATCGAGCAGAGCGCTGCCGAGGCGTTTGAGCAAGGAAAGATGATGCAGGACATTGTCCGCGAAAGAGGCCAGAGACAGTACGAGCATTTAGAACGAGAGATCCGAGAGAACGGCGAGAAATGGCTCAAGGAGATGGCAGCCGAGGAGGAAAAGGCGAAGGAGGAACAGATGAAGGGTATGACCAAGAGCTTAGCTAGTGTCTTTGGCGGCGGTGGTAATAAATAAACCCTCCATCCTCATTGAAAAAAGAAAGGATGGGTGCTTGGGAGCTGTGCAATTTTGATAACCATGGAGGGTTCGGTGGACCATCAATTCATACTCGACTCATCCACTCAGCTAAGCGGGCAAACTTACTCTGCATCTTCAGCCATCTCCTTTTCCTTTTCTTTGTTGTCTCTTCTTACGCACGCATGGACATCTTCGTGGTGTTTCTTATACTACTAGTTTTACATGTATTTGTACGATAACGGAAAAGTATAGTGAGGAAAGGAGGTACGAATTGAACCACATTACTGAAAATTGATTAACTCTACGACTACACGAAAGCACTGAAGGTCTTTAATCCACACAAATCCTCGAAAATTGCAGGGCAGTCTTAATTCAGAGTCCGAGGGGGATGGAGGTCACTCATATACACGACCCCTTTAAGCTTCCGAAGCTTTACACATACATACTGGCAAATTCACATACATTATCGCTGCAGTACATTTGTACAAATCTAGAAACTGCTAGCAAGCAAGAAGCTCATGGAGTTTAAGAGGCGCATTTGCAGGGTTTCGGCCGAAAATGTTGAACTCCTTTCGCTCCCTGGAGCAAGTCCACAATGCATTCTGCACACCCCATATTTTCGCCTCTCAACTCACACAACTTATTTATATTTCTTGTTCCTACGAGAACGTGAAGGACAAGAACAAGAAGCCAGCTAGTAGTAAATGAGGTAGTGTAATTAAGTCGTACCAGGATTGCGTGTATCTCGCGCGAACCTGATCAGCATCGTCAACTTCAACATCGCCAACAATGTCACGAGCAGCGTAACAACAGCTTTCACCACGCAATACAAAACCAATAACCCCTTCAACCTGCAAAAGGAAAAATCAGACAATATTCCTCTCCACCTTGCGAATTCAAGCATGTAAAAAAATTTATTTGACAGGAGCCCCATTCCCGAGTTAAACTCGAGCTGTCTTCGCAGGCATAGGCCGCATTTGCTGTTGAGCACTGACCTCACGATTTTGTAAGAGCTGGCAGCATCTCAGACCAGCCTTTGACTTGACCATAGGGAGAAACTCCGCGATAAGCCTCTTTCGGCGGAGTTCTCTACGATTCTAGAAGATGAAATTGAAGTTTTGCTTTCATCTACTCTAAGAGTAAGATGTCATTACTACGGAACCACAGATAAATGGCGAGTTTAGAGTAAGTCTCTAAACGCCTATTAAAAAGAACGAACTTTTACATAACGAAGAAAGCTGACGGATATCGCGCGCCAAAGATCACGTATAGAACCACTCAAAGCAGCTTAAAGATCGATCTTGAATTCTCGGAACCCATTATATTACAGACGAGAACCTCAGTTACTCGCCTTTAATCGAGATCTCTAACTTTTAGGTACTGTATTCCAATATCGTTAGCGCTGCGGCTTTTGCGGTAGAAGAGAACGTGTCCCATATCCATACTTACAAATTGAAGCCAATAAACATGTGCCGGCATACCTTTTGTCTGAAGGACATACCGGCGAGTATCCTTCCTCTAAAGAAGCCTTCGTCCCATCATCTTCATGAACTCGCCAAATCCACCGTCTTTCAAGGTTATTCCAGACTATCTGCCATCCGACATCTCCCTCACGAATCATTCCACCATCCCGTCAGCCTTCCCTTCGTCCCCTCTTGCTCCAGGACTCCGACTCCGCCCTCGCCCGCCTCTAGCACCTCCTCTTCCTCCTCCTCTACCGCCTCTCCCGCCTTTTCCGCCGTCACCAGGAGGAGGTCGTACGAAGGCGAAATCAACGGAAATGGTCTGATCGAGAAGTTTGGTCTTGTTCGCACCATCGATAGCAGCACGAGCTTCAGAAAGAGTAGGATACTCAATGAGTGCGTAGCCCTATGCGTCGAGGACGTCGTAGATACCCTTATTAGTAAAAGCTTCTTGCAGCATTGACGCAGGGCAAATCTTCATGCTCGAAGGCATCCTCAGTTAGAGAAGAGTTTTCCCTGACACACCTTCACATATCCAGTCCTCCGATCCAAATTCAAGTGCAAATTCTTAATCTCTCCATACTCCCCAAACATCTCATTCAGGTCCTCTTCGCTCGCCTCCTCGTGCACGTTCGTCACGACAATGATCCAGCCTTCGATCGACCGCACAGCCACCGCGCCAGTCTGCGTACGTGTGTCGCCTGCATTTTGCTTGGAGGAGGATGGCCCGGTGGGGGCATCGATTTCCATGTCTGCGTCAGCCATGATGGCGATTAATGATGTGGTGGAGGTAAGGTTTGATAGTTTGGTGGAGTTTGCAGCTTGCAAGCGCCGATAGGAGGCTAAATGGGTGGAGAACGTGGAGGGTGAGCTTGAGGGTGTGGTGGCAAGCGATAAGGAAAGCTTGTAGGGAAAGCTGAGTTTGCAGGCTAAAATTTGTGTTTGTCGTATCGAGTGAGGTCGGATTAAAAGGTGTAGTGCGGGCGCCGCCAAAGTTTTGAAAATGCGCAGAGGGCTTGGCATAAACATTTCAAAAAGCAGCTGGGGCTCCTTCTCCAACTCAACGACACGTAAAAGCATCATGGATTTGGACAATCAACCAAACCAGCCGAATTTCGGCCAGATTTCTCAAAGGCACCAGCAGATTTCGGAGCTTCATGCTAGTCTTGCTCACGATTTGTCGCTTTGTGCAAACATACCTGCATTTGATAATGGGGCGGCTATACTGCAGCAACTCGTCGACATGAATGGTCGGCTCACAGGGATTGAGAATCAACTTACTAGTGTTGAAGCTCGACTTACAGTTAAGTATGGGTTTATTATTCTTTTACCAAAAAGGTTAACTTGTACTAACGTATGATCTTATAGCGAAATCAATACCCTTGCGCGCATTTTGAATAGCCCCATCACAAGATAACATATCTATCCTGATCTCTTGGTTAAAATGGATAGTACTTAATGTTGGAGCTAGGTAAAATCGAAGGCTTGACTTAACTGTAGAGAACGACTATATAATGAGCGACTACTAACTAATTCTACGTAGGATTCTACCCGGCCTTTTATGTTGAGGCAGGTGTTACTCAGGCTCTCGGAAACGCCGTTTAGGACGTCCGGATACTGCTGATACCGACGGCAGCACTGCTTCCGAGCAATGCGCAGAACAACACTTAAGTTGCTGGGTTTCCCCAGACCGTAGCAGCCCTCATGAACTTATCCTGTACGTTTACTATACCCCAATAGTAAAATTAAGGTTATTAACGATTATTTTAGCTCTAGAAATTACAGGTATCCTTGTTGAGTTTGGCCTCGGTGTCGGTGGGTTGATTGATGATGAGAAGCGGAGATTCAAACAGTTCTGTGGGCTACGTCATTTAGCCTAATTGTAATGATCTGGTCAGCTTGACATACTTGCTGTTCCTTCTACTATTCTGTGCCGTTAACAATAGAAAGTATGGAATATTTCTACCTCATCTCGAAGTCTAGCTACTTTCCGTCTGTAACTATGAGTGAGCGCTTTCGTGCATTTTGGTATTACAGCCGCAGAGAATTTCAACCGGATTGGGCGAGCAGTCTTTTGCATACATCAAACAGAGATCACCTACAGATCATTTCCATCCACAGCAGTTGCTAGAGCAACCCGAATTTTGATTTGCTACCGTCTTCTAGGAAGCGCAGAAAGGAAAACTTAACAAATGAAACGACTGACCATTTTGGGACTTACGAGTGGGCAGCAGAGAATACACAGAGTTTGATGAACGTACGCCAGCGGTTTCAGCGATGCGGGTGTCCGGCTGCAATCCAAGCCTCTTTTTTCCGCCGAAGAAACCATCAGTGAATTCCCATTCCGCCAGGTCAAGCTAGCTAACGCACTCACCGAGACTTTTGTGTACTTCGGTGAATCCGGCGCAACTGAACCTCCCTTCTCAGACGGGATAGACACACGCCACTGCAGAACATCAATGTAAAGGAAAGGCTTAGATAACATTTGAACGAGAAAGCCAGTAGGACTTAGCTGCATTCTCAGCAAGTTGTCTCTGCAAAGGCCCGCGCCATAAGCGATTGTCATCGGAGGACCTCGGGGAACAGAGTGGAAAAAACAAAGCGTATGCGAGTAATGACGTGCAAGTAGATCTGGCGAGTGATTCAGTCCACCTGAAATGTTTGATAAAGTCAGAAGACCACGAAAGGTCTGACCACGTAGAATACCCTTGGGCCTTAAGTCGTTTTAATTCGGGTTGTCCGAGACACCGTCAGGCCCAGGAGCAGATTCAGTTACAGCAGGTGTAACCTCTCCCAATACCATCCTTTCCTTCGGAACGAATGCGTACCTTGGCAGTGCGGCCATTTTCTCCTCAGGACTGACCTCATTGTCGAAATAAACGAGTTTCGTGGCCTTGTCCTTATCCTTGTCCTTCTTGGTTTTCTTTTCTCCTTGCTGCTCAGTAGATTTAGCTTTAGCACTGTCAGCGGCCTTCGCCGCACCTGAGATGAGTTCGTCCACCGAGCTTGCATTGGCAGAAAGAGGGACAGAGGACTCAACAGTTGCATTTGCGTGCGCATTGGAGCTATTGTTGGCAGGCGTCGTCGGACTCTGCGCACCTGAGTCCGGCCAAGATCCGTTTCCGTTCTGTGTGGCACTCCAGCCACCTTGAGGATGCTGATTGACAGGTCCTGCGCCAGAGCCATTAACATAGCCTGGTTGGGCAGCGTGACTAGGGGTTTGATGCAACTCTCGCATCTGAAACGCGTTGACCGGGGGCGCCCCAAAAGCTGGGCGCTGAGGTAGACCTGGAGGCGCTGGCAGACCACCCGGTCGCTGTGGTAATGCCGTTCCCTGCGGAGGGGTGTGAATTCGTTGTGGCGGCTGGTGCATCTGCTGGAACGGCATCGGAGGAGATACAGCACCGAAGTGGCGTGCTGGTGGAGGCTGGCCAGCAAATGGTGGGAACGCTTGCCCACCCGGCGGAGGGTATTGTTGTTGCTGGGGGAATTGTTGGCCTGGAGGTGTGTATTGCGGGAATCCCGGATTATATCCCTGTTGAGGGGGAGGATAGGGCGATTGTTGCACGGGGTACGGATTCTGTGCTTGATTAAATGGTGGAGAGTAGGATGGCGGGAAACTTGCATTGTTCGGCACGGTTCCATATGCTGGCTGTGACTGACTATATACAGGGGAGCCAGCCTGTGGCTATCTAGACATTAGCATGCCGTCTTAGCTAAGCAATGGATCATTGAAATGGACTCACATAAACGCTGGAACCCGCCCCAGTTGCAGGGCTTTGACTACCTAAAGGTGTCGCATCTCCACTGCTCCCCCCGGTCTGCTGAGCGGCGATTCTAGCCTTGTGCTCTGCAAGACGCTTCTTCAATTCCTCGGGTGACTCGAACTTCGGCCTCTTGGGAGCGTTCCCACCAGTTCCTGGAGCAGGATTACCCGTTGCAGCTCTCCGTTGTGCTTCCGCTTGCTGCAGTTGGCTCAGTACCCGTTGATTGTGCGCCGCCACAATGTCTTCAGGTATGCCCTCCATGCCAAAGATCTCAACATCCAAATTCGCGCGATTCGGTAGCGCATTCTCAACTGTGGTAAGTGTCTCCTTGTGTACTTGGTTCATATGTACTGACAGACCTGTAAAATTCGGGAAATCAGCATATCTATTTCAGAGTGATATGCAAGGTTCAATGCGCGACTCAAACAAGACTCGATACACGTTCAAGAGCGAACGGAAAAGAAATTACTTACCTCCTGCTGTGTTCAATCTCCTTCCACATCTCTCGCACTTGAAATGCTTCGCCTTCTGATGGGAGATCAATATCTTCAGATCGTCAAAGTCGCGCTCACAGTAGTAGCACCACGGCCGCGCCAGTATCTCTTCAGCATCAGGGTGTCCACGCTTCTTCTTGCCCATACTTGCGTATATAACGAAAGTGATGCAATATAAAAGCTCGCCTTTCACTTCTAGTGTAGTTCTATAAGGCTAAGAACAACTAAGGAGCGCTTTGAAGTGAGTGGATAATACGAGGTCGCTGAATCTGCAAGGTCATCGGTGATGATTCGCCCCGTCCGCGCTTGATTACCTAATCAATGGCTTCCAAATCCGTCTATACTAACTATGCGACAGAACCTCACTTCAACGCACCAGAATGTCTCAAGGGCTTGAAAACTTCCACCAGATGGATATAAATACACCACCCTTACTACAAAAACACGCTACTTACCCCTCCACGAGAAATTTTGCTAGCTCATTGAAATAACACAAGAAGCAAGTCAGCTTTCCTTTCATTAAAATTTTCCTTTATAGAAATCATTTTCAACACATCAGATTTTATACGAGCGGCAACCACCTCACCCCGTCGCTTTGCCCTTCTCGCACGGAAAAGGCTCCACAAGCTCTATGTACAAGCATAGAGCCGACCAGCTCAACATCGCGTTTTGCGGTGGAGCAGGTTGGGGACGCGGGAAAGGTTCACTCCTTTTTATATTGGGGATAGACTGGTTGCAAGAGAAAAACTTTCCTGGACCTTCATAGTTCATACCCTCCTCACCTGCTTTGCGTGGGTAGGCATCTCACGAGGGTGTGACTCCAAGTGTGCCGACATTTGTTTTATTCGTATATTATTTGAAGATTAGATGATGAAATGGTCCATGTTCTCATAGTGCTTCCATGATCCTTTCATATTTCCGACTATATGATTATTTGCCATCTTTAAGTATGCCAGAGCATGTTCTAAGCGCGTCTATAGGACATAAGCAACGTATTGAATACCCGTAGTACTGTAAAACTGCGCAATGCGTTAAGGAACATCATATCTTCACTATCCAGTGTGCTTTCGTTTTAGTCTTCATTTTCATTTTTTTAACCCTAGCGCTAAAGCAATAGTTTTTGGCATCTAGTATCCTGCCGAGGAACAGAGAAGCCTCCAGACAGAAAGAACGTTCGTTCGGACGTTCTAGAGGGTAACCGCACGAGTCATTCGAATTTATGGAAAGCGCTTCATGGTCCACGGCCGGACCTCGAATTCAGGAGCCCATCAGAAGCAAACGCGCAAAATAGGCAATTCTGCCCATTTGTACCGAGATTCTGAATCCGTAATGTCCCACGAATGCAGCAAGACAAAGCAATGAGCGTGGCCTTTTTGACTATTAACGCTCAGTTCTTCTCATAATGTGCATCTGGGTCACAATCTGGGCACTTCACGAGGAAATTTTCCATCGCAGAAACTACCGTGTAGTTACCGCATGGTGTAACATCAACAATCTCTTCTGTGGGTATAGACGGCTCCCCAGGGCGCACCATCCTCTGCAATGACTGACTCGAGGCACCCCCAGACGCCCAGGTAACTGGTTTCGCCGATCGAGCAGGAAGAGTATCCTGTACTCGCCGGCTAGGCCCTTGCATCTGCACGGGTGTCCTGCCAGGCGATTGGTCAAAGTTCTCTGTTACCTTCTTCCCAGAGGACCCCGTAGATCGGTGAGTAGATCGCGATAGATGCGAACGCTGTTCGGCCCGAAGAGAGACCTCTTCATCTGTCCAGCCCGGCGGGAGCACACGCTGTGAGGTCGGTATAGGTACCCATAGGTTGTCGACGAAATAGAGCTTTGGATACGCCGGCTTACGAGTATGTGTCTCTCCATAGAAGTCAAGCCACATGACAGGCTGCTGCCCTTGAGCTTCGAAAGTTGGACGGTGCTGAGTAAAAGAAGTTTCTAGCGCTCCGCTGGTTTGTGCTAGGATGGTCGCTGAGGTTGTGTGGGTCGGTGCTGGAACCGCTGTAGGATAGCCTGGAACCCAGAGTGGTGAATTCATCACAGGCATTGCCGAGTTTTCCAGATCATGCTGGAGGAAGAGCTGTGGAGGTGCGATGTTTTGAGCCTGCGGTGGGTTGTATCCTGGATTTGCACCAGTCTTGTCGGTCTCCTGGATAGACAAGTTCAGCCTATTCTGAGCATCTGTCACATTCTGGAAGAATTGGCTTCGTCGAAACCGTTGAGTACCTTCTCCTAGCGGGCCGAGCTTCCTACCTTTGGGTTCACGAGTAGAGTCTGTGGACTTCGTCGCAATGTGCAGCGGCTGACGCTCGATGTTAGGTTTCTGATGTCGTACATCATCTGGCTTCTGCTTATCCTTATTAGATCTAGTCTCTTCCGCAAGCTTTATAGCATATTTGGCTTTGTACGTTAAATCTTCTTCCCTAGACTCGTTGCCCTTGTTGACATACGTATCCTCGTCGACTCTAGCTGAATTTCGAATGGCAGCTGATCCAGTATTCTCTCCGACTTGGTTATATTTCGAAGAAGCAGCGGCCCTCTCTTTGGAAAGATGCAATTGGCGTAAAGCAGAGAGCGTCTTTGCATCCGTGGGAGAGTATTTGTTGCACATCTCTTCAAATTCCGCTAGAGGCAGGGCCGACATGAGCTCAATTACAAACTCTGTCGAAAACTCGAGTGCACCGACTTCCTTTGGAAACTTTGTAACCATCTCGTTCCCGTCAGTGGACTCAGTTGCGTAATTTTCTTTGACCGGAGCCTTGATTGCCTCCCGGTCGGTAGACTCGATGGAATGGCCTTCCTTGTCCGAAACGTTGATCGCCTCGTGGCCTATACACTTAATCGCTTGCTCCCTCACTTCTGGGGCTTGGATCACACCGTGTCCCATTATTTCAATCGGGTCCTCGTTTTGAAGTACCTTTATTGTCAATTCCGAACTAAAACTGGTGATTGATTCGTTCGGAGTTAGTATGGATCCGTCGTTGTTAGTTTCGTTTGAAGAACCATCCTCTTCACCCACAACGCGCAAACTAGCCATACTCAGGCTAAGGGAGATGTGCTCACAGCAGTATGAATAGACCTCATCAAGTGGACTGTCGCTCGCGGAAAATTCAGATCCTGCCATTTCGACTGCCTCGCTGGCAGATCGTGAATAGGTACTGCTAGGTGATGGCGAAGGATCCCTGCTAGGTAATGGTGACTCTGGGGCGGTCTTGAAGGATTGAACAGACGAGTTGGTGCTCGCGAAGCCCGACCAATCTATTACACGGAGGGTTGGATCCAAGTGTTGCCGTAAAGGCGGCGTTGGTATAACTGGTTCCGTTTGAGGTGAGCCCATTGGAGCTGATGGCCTAGGGACGAATGTCGTAGCCCTGGACTTAAGTTGAGATAAAAAGCTCAAGCTTTCTGATATCTCCTCACCAGCTATCGGTGGCTGGGAGACTTTGATCTCAGGGGCCTTGAGAAGATGAAGTGGCTTTCGGGTAGAAGTTTTCTTGTCTACGGCACTCCCCTTTTCTGCTAGTTCAGAAAAATTGACCTTGGAGAAATCAATCCGTGTCGACCTTGTCCCTGACGTTGGTCCCGATACTCTTAACCCCCCACTGTCGCGGGCCGATCGCTGGACCTTCGGTCTAAATGGAATCTTCCTATGATTTTTCACTGTTGTAAATCCTTCATCGGTACTCACCCCAGATTCTTCACTCTGGACGAAGTCTCCTGACTCAGGCTTAGTGAAGCTATTAGGCATTTCGAACCACCAGGGTTTAGATTTCTGATTCTTGACTTTGCCTGTTTCTTCAGACCCCCTCCAAGCAACAGGAATTAGGTTTCTTTTCGTTGGCTTTACACGAACGCAGTCCGCAAAAGTCGTGACCTTTAGGTCGAAATTTTGTGCTTCTGGAAACGTAACATCTTTGAGATCTGATTCCCTTCCTAGTCTTTCGAGCCAGTCCTTCTTGTAGCTCGGAGGAGCCATCGGTACAACCGTCCTCTCGGGGACCCAACGAGAAGGGTCATGATCAGTTGCAAACGGCATCGCAGCTCTCTTTGCCCGATGGCCGTTGGCTTTGCGGGTAGGTATTAATGAATGTTCATTTGTTAGCTCAGCCTGCACTAGTTTAGCCTGTGCTCCAGCGGCCACTGAGTTCTCTTTCTCGGCAGCCGGTCCTTGATGCGGCCCTTCACGACTATCAGTTCGTCCTCCTTTCTCGACATTTCCAAAGTTCGCCTCTCCTCGCAGGTGAATCTCGGACCAAGGTGTCTCCTTTTTTGACTTGTTTCTTGGAAAGCCTGATTTCAGGGACTGTGGTGCCGACGGATTTGAGATGCGGTGCAGCCTCTGGACATTCGCTCTCTCTAAATCGTCGCTAGGGGAGATCGTGCAGTCACTGGAATCGACTAACTCAGCACCACTGCTGCTAGACGGCCTTGGGTTTACTTCATTACCATCCGAAGAGCTTCTGTTTATGACACTCAATATTCGGAGAGAGGCTTCGAGACCGTCTGGGCTATCCAAATATACCGTGTCTTCTCCTAACTCAGAGGTGCTTGTACTCGCGGGCGGCTCTGGAGTGTCAAAAAAGGCATCGGCTCTCTCGTGGGGCAAAAGCGGGTGAGACTCTCCATCTGCCCCAGTGAAGATCCCAAGACCGGTAACGGCGTTTTCTGTGCTATTTTCAGACCTGCCCCCACGCCCATCGAAACTGCTTGGCTCGGGAGAATTAAATAAACTATCGACAAAATTTGGGAAAGGCTCCGTTGACGATGCGTTGAGAAAAGGCGATGTTTCGTAATGCGGCAGGACCTGCTGGAAGTCTGTGTTTATTCGAAGTCCCACTGCCTGCCTCAGGAGCTCATTTCGAATGTATGATCTATGCGAAGTCTGATTGGTCGCTCTTTCTAGCACGGGGAGTACTTCTTTGCTTCTCTCGTTGCTAAGGTCTTTCCCGAGCTGTTCGTTCAAGTCCACAAACTGCTCTGGAGAGGAGGCTTCTTCGGCAATGATCACTGCGTCGCCGTTTGATAATTCCCTAGTATTTCGCTGCGCTGCCATTACCGCAATTCCTATTTCTTCACACCCTCCGTTCCCAGCCTCGTCTTCATCGTCTAACATGTCTGCCCATGACGTACGTGGCTCGCTGGAGGCAATATCTGAAGTTACTATCTTGTCATTAGCTTCAATGACCTCTGCTCGGATCTCTTCTTGCTTAGTGTGATGCTCTGGCAAGCGCTCCTTTTCATTTCCTGAACCCTCAGGTTGGCATTTGATTTTCTGAACGCATGAGCTACTTTTCACAGGATCCCCGTCTACAATGCAGGGCATGGAACTAGCTCGAGGCATTAAATTCGACGCAGCTAGCCAATCTTCAGCTTCTGCTTGCCACTTGTCGAGCAGGATCTCCTGCGATTGGGTTCGAGTACGGATCCGTGGCGGTAAGGAGTAATGCTCCTTCCATGATTCGTCATAGCCTGGGATTCCGAGAGTTGTGGCTTGTTCGCCGTCAAGCACTTCCTGTGACTGCACGTCTCCCTATTGTCGACGAGTTAACGCATAATTCACTGAAGACATTGGATTTTAGGGGTTAATTTACTAACCTCAGGGATAACATGAGCACAATTCGAAACGCCGATAACCGAAAGATGGGCTTCGCTTCCTTGTTTTGACTTGGCGCAATCCTCATGCGGACTTTGAGATTGAGGGTAGACTGTGTTGTCGCACGGTATAGCTTCTGCATTTGAAATAGGATCCAGAGCTGACAAGTTCTGCGCCTTCTTTGGTAGCTTAGTCTCTTTATGTGAGGCTTTCTTACGCGATTTTGGAACGCTCCTACTGACAGTTCCCGTAATCATTTTTCCAGCTAGCTCAGTACTACTGTTCGGCCGCGTTATAAACCTCGCATTGGGACAGGTGTCGATCAACGTAAGTTTCTGGTGTGAGCAGTCAGGAAAGTAGACATAATCAACCTTACACATTGTATGATATTATCGCAATATCAAACGAGAGATAGGATTGTGATATCAGAGCTGTAAGAGGAGGATATTTGAATGCATAGGAAGGTCCCGGAAGATTGAAAGGATGAGTGAAAAACCGAGGGTTGCCAGGGCGGGTAACTTAAAGGAAGAAGACGTGTTGGGTGGGTGTTGTGAGGCGCGGTGTTGTTGGGCTAGAGCGGATATGTGCCTTATCCAGAAGCGGCTACCTTCTTCAGGAAGTAACAAGGCCACTCCTCTATGCCCCCTTCTTTTCGCTTACACCGTCTTCACCAGTCCCTAAAGATCTTGTTCGTGCACATAAATGCCACTTCCCTAGCTTCTAGGAGTCAGTATCTTTCTGTTTTTCTTCACTTCTAGAGTCTTCGTGCGAGGCGTCTTCCTTAGGGGCAGACTGAAGTTGATATTTCAAGATCTGTTCGCTTTCATGAGCTGACCTATTGCTTTAGGGTTAAGTGATATTGACGACTTCTTCCTAAGATATCACTTCAAGAGTTTTATTATGTTCTCGAGCGCCATTCGCCTTTTATAACTAAGTTTCTGCAAAGCTCAGGAAACTACCAGATGATGGGCAGAAAGTTTCATTGTGTAGACTGGCTACGGGTCAGATACTAGTTTCTTACTACCGTTCCTTAGGCAAATTCTGTGCGCAAATGTTCTCAAAAGAGATCCGTCATAGCCTACAGACAAATTAAGAAGAATTGCGTTAATTAAGGTGTATTCTTCAGCCCGAAGAAAGGATTTGGACTTACACCGTGAGACGCATCGCCGACCAAGTATGCATACTTCGCCAAAGTTCCTCTTGTGACCGGCATGGGGGGTTTCTTCCACTTCTTCATCCGTGCCGCAATCTCTTCGTCGGAGACATCCATATCCATCCGGTTTATCTCCGCATCGATAGTCACGATATCTCCGTCCTGCACTACAGCAATTGGTCCACCAACCGCTGCTTCAGGAACAACGTGGCCTACGATAAAGCCATGAGATGCACCACTGTACCTACCATCCGTCACAAGCGCTACATTCTTGAGGTTCGCACCCATCAGAGCGGCTGAGGCCTTTAGTTGCTCAGGCATTCCAGGCCCGCCTTTAGGGCCTTCATAGCGAACTATTAGGACAAGACTCTCGCCGTGTAGAATTTCGCCGCGATTCAGGGCCTCATTCAGGAAGTGTTCCTTATTAAAGACTTTGGCTTTGCCAACGAACCTGAGACCCTCTTTACCAGTGATCTTGGCGACTGCGCCGCCAGGCGCTAGGTTACCACGTAGGATCTGGATATGGCCGGTGCTTTTGATTGGGTTTGCGAGCGGCCTGATGATCACTTGGCCTTGAGGAAGGGATGGGAATGACTCAATGTTTTCCGCAAGCGTCTTACCGGTGACCGTGGGGATTTTTCCGTTTAGCAAGCCAGCGGCAACAAGGAATTTCATGACGCTGGGTACACCACCGATCTCATAGAGGTCAGCCATGTAGTACTTGCCGCTGGGCGCCAGATCAGCAAGAAAAGGTATCTTGTCCGAAACACGCTGGAAGTCGTCAATCGTCAGCTCCACCTCTGCTGTCCTCGCCATGGCAAGGAAGTGAAGCACGCCATTTGTACTGCCCCCAAGCGCCATTGTCATTACCATCGCATTCTCAAAGCTTTCCTTTGTGATGAGGTCACGAGGGCGTATGTTCTTTTCCATGCAGAGCTTAATCGCCTCAGCAGCTTTGACGCACTCTCGCAGTTTGGCAGGACTTTCCGCTGGATTCGATGAACTTCCTGGTAAAGTCAGACCCATTGCCTCAATTGCCGTTGCCATGGTGTTTGCTGTGTACATGCCACCACAGGCTCCAGCTCCAGGACAGGCATGCTTCTCAATATCAGTCAAGACCTCTGGCTTCATCAATCTGTACGAATATGCCCCTGAAGCTTCATAGCAAGTGCTGATATTGATAGGTTTCCGCAAAAGCTCCGAATAGCCAGCCTTGATCGTACCGCCATAGATCATAATGGAAGGGCGATTGTGTCTAGCCATAGCCATTACACAACCAGGCATGTTCTTATCGCAACCTGGGATAGAGATATTCGCGTCGTGGTGTTGAGCACAGGTCACGGTTTCGATGGAGTCAGCAATGATTTCGCGAGTTTGCAGCGAGAAACGCATTCCTGAAATTTCCACGTCTATCAGCCACTGCACGTCCCCTGATATAGGAGAGCTACAGACCTTCTCCGCCCATGGTAATCGCATCTGATACCCCGACAGTGTTGAATTGCCAGCCAAGCATACCTTGCTTTTGGACGGCATCTTTGACAGTCTTTGCAAGGTCGAGTACTAGAGAGTTTCAGACAGTCAATTAGTGCCCTGTTATGTCTCCATTCTCCGATCCCCTTCCCCAAATCCGCCGGCTTAGAGTATAGGAAAAAGTGGTAAGACTCACGATGCATGCTATGATACCAAAAGCGGTTAGCATATTCTAATCGAAGGATTTCTATTGGTGAGCCCCGAGAGCGACTCACTTGCATGGATTACCCTCCCACCAGACAGACGAAATGCCAACATGGGGACTCGTTTTCATAGCATGTTGGTCAGGAACGCCAGCAGCGTAGAGCATAGCCTAAGAATATCCACCGATAGGTCAACTGAACGGTTTTACAGACACTGAAGCGTTTTCGAATGAATCCTAACGACCAATTATGCAAATGCATACCTGTGCTCCCGGATAATCATGTTCGTTTGTGAGGGTGGAAGAGTACTTGTTCAACACTGGACTACCATCTCGCGTTGCGTCATCTGGGAGATGGCGAAAGTCAATGTATCTTGGCTTCCCGGGTGTTTTAGACTCCTTTACTTCATCCATGGCTCAATTGATAAAAATGAAAGTTAATTGATGTTATAGATAACGATAATAGGGGGGAACAGTATGTGAATGAGAAATGGTGCTGAAAACCCTTTCCGCAATTACAATTCCATCTTTGATGTGTCAATCTACCCTAATACGGCTATCGTCGGGGAAGCGTCAGACTATTTGGTCAGCAATTACTTTTTGGTAGCGTGGATTGGCTGAACCGGACTGAGCGGCACATTAGTCGGCTTATCTTATCATCCCGTGATCAGTATGAAGCTACTGTAGAAGTGTCCTAGTAAATAATTTAGTGGGTGCTCTAGGATGCGAGGATGGACTGTAAAGTGGGGAAGTTCCCTAATGGACTCTCTACGCATGGTAGGAGCAAATATTTTACGAACTAACTAACACTTGCTTTACTTTTATCGTCCTTCGACGGGTTGTTCATAAGTATGTACAGCCCAAGGTCATTATGTGTTCGTACGGCTAAGCGAAAACCCTAAAAATCTGCGGAATACCTACACAAGTAATAATAGAACAATGGCATATCGACGAATTTCACTCTCTATTTTTGAGGGAGAGTTCACCAGCATACTGAAATACTATTTGTGTCTTCTCTAAATCTACCTTGGCTCAGTTTAGCGCTTAAAAATTATAAGTGTAAGATATGGTATTTCTGATACTTTATAATAACTAAGGCTTTAAGTATTGTAGAATAGATAATACTAATACATGTTACTTGAACTTGGGGGTATACAAGGTAATTTGAGTTGTAGTTAAGCTCTTCTTGTTATTAGAGACCAGAGTCACTTCCTAGTTAAAATTTAACAAAATAATATACAATTATATTTATTAATATCTTAATATAACTTATAAGCCTATAGCTTTCATAAGCCTATAGCTCACCCTATTAGAATGCGCAGCATCAAAATGTAAATTTCTCAACTACAAATAATTGTATTTAGTGTAATTATCTATTAACTAGTTGTTTATTGTAAAGAGCACATATGTATATTATGTTCTGCTGACATATATATACTGCACTTAAGTGATATTTATTATAGTTGTTTAACTGTTACTTCCGCTACTCTCTCTATTATCTTTTCTTGAGTAACTTGTACACGAAAAGCTTCTTCTACTCTTGATAAAATACTTTCTTTAACTATATATGTACACTGCTATATTCTCTTTCTTTTCTAGCATTAGTTTTCTATTCACAGATTCTCATTTTCACTTGTAAGTAAGACAGTACTTAATATTAACATTTTATATCCTTTAACTAGTGTCATAGATATCTTGAGCCTTAAGCTATAGGATGTCATGAATACAGAAATGGCGCAGAAATCATTGAACTGGGCTGCGAATAAAGCTTCATTGAGCATAGCGTGTAATTGAAAGAGCTAATTATTAAATACAAATAAGCAACAGCACTTGCTGAGGTGTAGGCTTAGAGTAGCAGTATACAAACTGTCAAGCTTACACACTATGCACTATATATAATAACTAAAAAAATATGAGATAATATCTTAATTAGGCAGCTTTTACTTCATGGACTTAGCTAGTCACCATAATGCCAAGAAAGTTATATAAGCAATAGCCAACGAATCACAAAGACTTCTAGCCAGAGATTGGTTAGAAGCGATTTAGGGAATGAAGCTGATAGATTTCTAATCAACTAAAATGGCTGAGAGATATGTTAGCTAGAAGTAGTAAGTTATACAGTAATTATACCTAGATAAGAGAGGTATAAGTTATAGAGTAACTCAGGTTTCCTTAATTAGAAATTAAGTTACAAGTTATATTTTAGTGTGACAGTAATATGGTATGCAATCACTTAATAGCAGGTGATCAGTAACTCAGTGAAGAGTTACTATAAAAAGTACTTAAAGAGCAACAGAAAGTGCTTTCCTTTTTTTTCCATCAAATGTATTATTTAGAAGTTTGTTACTTAGTAACTAAGTTTTATTATCCAAGATATCGAAAGATATAATCATACACTACCTCGTTAAATTTTAGTTAGGAAGTAATTCTGATCTCTAGTAACAAGAAGACTTTTTTTATCAATTGAGTTACTTAAAGTACTTAAGTCTAAGTAATATGTATCAGTATCACTTACCTTATAGTACTTGAAGCCTCTATTGTTACAATTAACTAGTTAAGTGCTTACACTATTGAACTTGATAAGCTATATATATATTGTTTAAAATAATACTTTAACAAGGCTACTTGTTACTATAATTTGATAGTATTATATGATATATCAATTATCTAGAATACATTTGAGGGCAAATAATATTGAGGTGATGGTGTCTAATATTCAGTATGCAGCTATACTAATATACATTTTAAGCTATATAGAACTAAGCTGGTAGCTGTGAATCTTACTTGTATATTATTTTGGTATAATGTAGCTTGTTTAACTTGTCTGTATAGTGGAAAAAATTCATATTTATCAATATAATTAATATTATGACCTATAATCTCTTTAACAAAATATTTGTAAAATTGCTTAAATACTGAAAAATAGTTTATATTTAGTGGTTGCAGCAGATATAATAAATTTGTCAGCATATAGAGAATAGCTATTTAATGATCTAAATAGAATTGATTAAATTTTAGTAATATATAATTATTATGGCCATTTAATACTAGTAGCCAATATATATCAAGAATGCAATTTTTTATATGATTGTGGAATAGAGATAACTAAGTTAAACTAATTTCATTTATTATCCAACTATTTTCACTAACACTGATTAACTAATTGTGTAATATAATATTATTTTTATATTAAAAAGCTTGATATATTATGACCTCAAAAATAATAAGTGGTAGAATTGTAATTCCTTAAGCATTAATAGCCTCAATAATTATAATCTATTCTCAATTGCTTGGCTATACTGTTCTAGGTTGGTATAACAATTTAAATCTGATAAAGTCTTATCTTTTAATTTATCTAGGTATTCAGGTACGTAGCAAGATATTCTTAGAGTGATACTGAATATCTTATTAGTTTAGCAATAAAGCTTTATACTAAGAATCACAACCTAAAATATCCTCTGATATATTGGCAGTAGTGTGATAATCTAACTTTAATAGAGTCTTGTCTCCTAGTTTGTCTAGGTATTTAGGTATATGATAAGGTATTTTTAGGATAACTGTAGGATAGTTATATAAGTCTTGTATATTGAGATAATAAAACAGTCTTGCTGTAACTATATGAAAAGATATCTTTGAGTAATGATTTTTAGTATAAAGCTTTATTGTTAAACTAACAAGACAATTAGTGAAGAGAGAAAGGAAAATACTTTCCCTGAAATCTTAATGTCATATTTATAACTGCTTCTTCACTAATCTCTTGGCTATTTGTCAATGGGCAACTTATACTACTTGATGTGTTCTTTTCTCAGTATGACTCACACTTGACTCATATTAAGTTTAATAATAAAATTTAAGTCATTATAATTTATAAATCTTTAACTATACTTGAGCTGCTCACTATATTTAGCTGATGTCTTTCAGCTGCGAATTATTCCTTGGCTTTCCTAATTTTACTTCCATAACCAACAGTTCTGTGTTTATAGATTATGGTGATTCCAGTTAATCGATTGATTTCTGGCTAGACTGCTTGGCAATTGTGTAGCTGGCTAAGGTTGTTCCCTTGACTGAGGTATAAGTAATTTATTGAGTTTACCATAAGTCATATTCTTAGTATTAAGAGCGCTGATTACATGAACCCCACTTTGGCCTCCACTTATTTACAGTAAGTACTATCTATTCTTATATTTGGTTCATTCTTACTGAACTATATGTGCCATCCTTAACCCTATAGAACTGCAATCTAGTTCAATGATGATAGTGCTACTTCCATATTACTGGCATTTCTAATAAGGCTTGAAATATTTGTAATAACTAGGACCATTTTGTTATCTTAGTATACAGGGCCAATATAACTGTCTTATGATCATCCCAAGAATACCTCACCACATACTTAAATATCAAGACAAATTAAGAGATAAAACTTTATCAAAGTTAAATCATCACTCAACTAGTTATCGTGATACTAAGAAAATAATATGAACAGTGACTAATAAACTATGAATACCCTTAATCAGGGACTAGCTAGGAGTAATGACAGAGAGAGGTTAACAGGTCTTTAATTAATTGAGATAGTTAAGAAACATATTAGTTAGAAGTAATAAGTTGTGTAGTAATTGTATAGAGGTAAAGAAGACATATGTAATGGCAGAGGCTTTATGTACTGTAAGGTAGGTAATATTAATATGTATTACTTAAACTTAAGTACTTGTGACAATCTAACTTTGATAAAGTCTTATCTCTTAGTTTATTTAGGTATTCAGGTACATGGTGAAGCATTCTTAAGATGACCATAAAACAGTTATATTGGTTCCATATACTGGAATAATGAAACAATCCTACTGTAACTATATCAAAGAATATTTTTAGGTGATGATTCTTAGTACGAAGCTTTATTGCTGAACTAACAAAATATTCAGTGAAGAGGGAAGAAAAGATGCTTTCCCTAAGATCCTAATACTATATTTATAGTTATCTTTTAACTAACTTCTTGGTTACTTACCAATGGATAACTTATACCATTTGATATATTCTTTCCTTAACGTGACATATACTTAACTCATGCTAAGTCTAATAATAAAATCTAAGTTATTATGACTTATAACTCTCCATCTATACTTGAGCTGCTCACTGCACCTGGCTGACATGTTCTTCAGCTGCCAAGTGTTCTTCAGCTCTCCTGATCCTGCTTCCACAACCGATTATTCTATACTTGTGGGTAGTAGTAATTCTTGTTGGCTAGTTGCTTCCTAGCTGGGCTGCTTAGCAGTTGTGTAGCTGGCTGAGGTTGTTGCCTTAACTGAGATATGAGTGATTTATTAGTTTGCTATAGGTTGTACTCTTAGTACTGAGAGCATCAATTGCACGAACCTCACTTTGGCCCTCACTTCTTTACGGCAAGTACTATTTATCCTCATATTTAGTTCATTCTTGCTAAGCCGTATGTGCCATTCTATCACAAACATTCCGAGCCTCATTAGGAATGCTATGGACCCAGGAGTGGTGCTGAAACCATTGGACCAGATTATTAGCTTGTGAGACACAGACAGCTCAAACGGCTTGACAAGGATAAACTGAATATGAGGATGAACGGTACTTACTAAGGACGAGTGGGGGCTGAAGCAGAGGTTAGCGCAATTAGCACTCTTAGTACTAAAAGCATAACTTACCACAACTTAATAAATTACCTATACTTCGGTCAAGGCAGTAAACTCAGCCAGCTACACGACTGTCAAGCGATCTAGCTAGGAAGTGACTAACCAACAGAAACTACCATAACTAACGGACAAGGAACCATTGGTCGTGAGTGAAGGATCAGGAGAGCTGAAGAACACTTGGCAGCAAAAGAACACGTCAGCTGGGTGTAGTGGGCAGTTTAGGTATGAATAGAGAGTTGTAAGTTATGATGACTCAGGTTTCATTATTGGACTTGGCATGAGTCAAGTGTAAGTCACGCCAAGAAAAGAATACCTTAAGTGGTATGAGTCGCTTGTTGGCAGGTAGCTAAGAGACTAGTGAAGAGGTAACTATAAATATAGTGTTAAAGTCTCAAGGAAAACGTCTTTCCTTTTCTCTTCACTGAGTATCTTGTTAGTTTAGCAATATAAGCTTCGTACCAAGAAATTATCGCCCAAGATATCATTTGATATAGTTGCAGCAAGACCGTTTTACTATCTCAATATATGGGGCCAACATATCTATCTTATAGTTACCCTAAGATTACCTCATTGTGTACTTGAACACCAAGACAAACTAAGAGACAAGACAAACTAGAAGACAAGACCTCATCAGAGTCAGATCATCACAAATCCTTAGCTCTATAGGTCCGCAATCCAGTCCAATGATAATGATACTACTTCTATGTCTATGGTATTTCTGATGAGGTTTGGAATATTTGTAATAGTATTTTCGGTAACTTAATTGATGAACAAAGTCTTCTCATTGCTGGGAACCAAAATCACTTCCTAGCTAGAATTTAATGAGGTAATGTGCAATTATATTTTTCAATATCTTGGATGATAAAACTTAATTGCTAAGTAATAAATATCCAAATAATACATTTAATGAAGAAAAGAGGAAAACACTTTCTGTTACTCTTTAAGTACTTCTTATAATAGCTCTTCATTAAGTTACTGACTACCTACCACTAGATGATCACTCACCACATTACAGTCACACCAAGATATGACTTATAACTCGATTTCTAATTAAGGAAACTTAAGTTACTTCATAACTCATTATCTTCTTACCTAGGTACAATTACTATATTACTCACTATTCCTAGCTAACATGTTCCTCAGTCATCTCAGCTGGTTAGAAATCTGTCATCTTAATTCCCCAAATTACTCCTAGCCAATCTCTAACTAGAAGCCTTCGTAGTTTGTCAATTGCTACTCGTATAGCTTTCTTGGCATTGCAGTAGCTGGTTTAGCCTATTAAGCAAATGCTATTTGACTAAGATATTGTTTTATGTTTTTCAGTTGCTGCACACAGCACGTAATATGCAGGCTTGGCAACCTACATGCTGTCACTCTAAGCTTATACCTCAGCAAGTTCTGTCACTGCTCGTGTCCAGTAGTTAGCTCTCTCAGTTATATGCTATACCTAATAAAGTTTCATTCACAATCTACTTCAATAGTTCCTGTACTACTTCTATATCTATAATATTTTACGGTTTATGACCTGAGATGTTTATGACAGTATAAGTTAAGAAGTAACTTAGGTTTCCTTATTTGAAATTTAAGTTATAAGTTATACTATAATATGTTTATAATATAGTATACAATTACCTTATGACAATCTAACTCCAATAAGATCTTGTCTTTTAGTTTGTCTTGATGTTCAGGTACATGGCATAGCATTCTTGAGGCGACTGTAAAACAAGTATGTTGATCCTATATACTAAGATAGCAAAACGATCCTACTGCAACTATATCAAAGAATATCTTGAGCGATAATTCTTAAAACAAAGCTTTATTACTAAACTAATAAGACATTCAGTAAAGAGGGAAGAAAAGATGCTTTTCTTGAGATCTTAATACTATATTTATAGTTACTTCTTCACTGATCTCTTGGTTATCTGCCAATAGGTAACTCATACCACTTAATGTATTCTTTTCTCGACGTGACTTACACTTGACTCACACCGAGTTCAATAATGAAACCTGAGTCATCGTAACTCATAACTCTCCATCCATACCTAAGCTGCTTACTATACTTAACTAACATGTCTTTTAGCTGCCAAGTATTCTTCAGCTTTTCTGGTCCTTCTCTCATAACCAACGGTTTGATATCTATAGATCGTGGTGGTTTTTGTTAGCTGGTCACTTCCTGGCAGGCTACTTGACAATTATATAATTA
Organism: Nothomitra cinnamomea; assembly: GCA_022345685.2. NCBI lineage: Eukaryota > Fungi > Ascomycota > Geoglossomycetes > Nothomitra > Nothomitra cinnamomea. The sequence goes on along the minus strand of JAJDMX020000102.1, from coordinate 91,960 downwards.
GTTAAGATTGTTATCTTGATTAGAATATGGGTGATTTATTGAGTTACCGTAGATTGTGCTCATAGCACTAAGAATACTAATTGCACAAACCTTTGCTTTGGCCTTCACTTACCTATGGCAAGTACCATCCATTCTTGTATTTAAATTATCCTTGCTGAGCCATATATGTCGTTCTTATTCCTATAGGTCTGTAATCTGGCTCAATGATACTAGCGTTACTCTTGTGTCTATAGTGTTCCTGACAAGACTTAGGATGTTCATAATATACCTAATAATAGTTAATTAGTAACTCAATAAAAAGCTACTAAAAAGAGTATCTAAAAAGTAATAGAAAGTATTTTTCTTTTCTTTTCATCAAATATTATTCATTATTTTATAATTTAAGTTTTATTATCCAAGATATCAAAAGATATAATTGTATACATTTTGTTAAATTTCAGCTAAGAAATGATTTTGATCATTAGTAACAAGAAGACTATATTTATGAATCAAGTTATCTTAAATATTTCAAGTTCAAGTAATGTATACTAGTATTATTTATTCTATAATATTTGAAGTCTTTACTATTATAAAGACAAAAAGAGCTAAAAACATATTAGCTAAATATAGTAAACAGCTCAATTATAGACAAAAAGTTATAAATTATAATGACTCAAGTTTTATTATTAGAATTTATATGAATTATATTGTGATTTACATCGAAAAGTGTATATATTAAGTAATATAAGTTACCTATTAGTAAGTAATTAAGAGTTCAGTAAAGAAACAACTATAAATATTATCTTGAGATCTTGAAAAAAAAATTTTTTCTTTTTTCTTTACTAAATATTTTATTAGTTTAACAATTAAAACTTCATATTAAGAATTATTATTTAAGATATTTTTTGATATATTTGTAGAATAACAATTTTACTATCTTAGTATATAAAACTAATATTACTATTTTACAATTATTTTAAGATTCCTTGTTATGTACCTGAATACTCAAAATAATTAAGAAGATTAACGATTTAACTTCGATGAAGTTTTGTTCTTTAGTTGTCTTGATATTTAAATATGTGGCAAGGTATTTTTAAGGTGATCATGGAATAGTTATATTAGTTCTGTATATTAAGATAGTGTAATAATTCTACTACAACTATATTAAAAAATATCTTGAGCAATAAATCTTAGTACAAAACTTTATTACTAAACTAATAAGACATTTAGTGAAGAGGAAAGAAAAGATACTTTCCCTAAAATTTTAATGTAATATTTATATCTACCTTTTCACTAATTTCTTAATCACTTGCTAATGAGCAACTTATATTATTTAGTGTACCCTCTTCTCAGCATGACTTACATATAACTTATGCTAAGTTTAATAATAAAATCTGAATCACTATGACTTATAACTCTCTGTTTATATCTGAGCTATCCACAACATTTAGTTAACATATCTTTCAGCTACTAAGTATCTTTCAGCTCTTTTGGTCCTATTTCTACGATCAACAATTTTAAGTCTGTGGGTTATAGAGGTTCTTGTTAGTCAATCATTTTCTAGTTAGACTGTTTAGTAGTCATGTAACTGATTAAGATTGTTGCCTTAACTGGAATATAGATAATTTATTAAGTTTACTGTGGATTGCACTAATTACCGGAACCTCGCTTTGACTCCTACTTACCTTCAGCAAGTGCTGTCTATCTTCATATTTAATTTATTCTTGCCAAGCTATATATGCCGCCCTTAACTTTATAGAACTGCAATCTGATCCAATAATAACAATGTCACTTTTATGTCTATGGCGTTTCTAGTAAGGCTCAAGATATTCATGATAAAGACTCTATTGAAGTTAAACTATTATATATATATTATTTAGACTTAAAGATATTTAAGAGAATCTGAATTATAATTTTAGTGTAATGGTAAAAGCTTCAGGTATTATGAAATAAGCAATATTTATATATATTATTTAAACTTTAGGTATTTAAGATAACTTAATTTATAATATAGTCTTCTTATTGCTGAAGACAAGAATTACTTTCTAGCTAAAATTCAACAAGGTAGTATGTGATTATATCTTTTGATATCTTAAATAATAAAATTTAAATTACTAAGTATCAAATAACTTAGTATAACATTTAATAAAGAGAAAAGAAAAGTATTTTCTATTACTCCTCAAATACTCTTTACAGTAGCTTTTCATCATATTACTAATTACTTGCTATTGAGGAATTGCATACCATATTACAATTATATTAAGGTATGATTTATAAACTAAATTTAAATAAAGAAATTTAAGCTACTTTTAAACTTATACTCTTCTTATCTTTATACAATTACTGTATAACTCACTACTTTTGACTAATATATCTGTTAGCAATTTCTGCTAGTCAAGAATTTATCAACTTTCTTTTATATAGTAAGGTGTAGAAAGTTTGCATACAGTAACTAATTCTAATATTTTATATATCATCCCTTGATTTCTTCAACAGCATCATATCAATTTGATATAGTATTAGATAATCTAACTAGTATTTTATTAGCAAGCTTACTTCAAATCTCTTATGTTATGGAAATTTGCTTTTCTTTCATTTTATTAATAACGTCAATTACAAGAGGCTTGAGAAAGTATTTGTATATTTTTATCTTTAATATTGATTATAAATTCTCTATTGAATTTAAATCAAGCAAGGTAGCTATTCTATTATAGTAATACCTTAATCTACTAAAAATACTTTAATAATTATAGTTATATAAATAGATATGTTGTCTTGTATAAAGGTCAATTTTTTATTCAAGATTATTTACAAGTACTTCTCAAGAAGCTTGCAATAAACTTGAGTAATGATACCTCCATACTTTAAATCTAAATTATCTTTTATATAAACTAGATCTATTTATTTACTTTAACCAAAAACTACTCAGAATATCTATTTAACTGATTTTCTACATTAATGTACTTACATATTTTTGTGTTGTTAATATACTTTTGAATCAATAAAGATCTACTCTTTTTACATATTTTTACTACATTCAATACTGCATTCATCTGACCAATAAACTTTTTACTAAATTAAATCTTCATAATCTTTATATTGAATAGTTCATGCTAAATATTTTGCAACAATCTTATCTATAAATTCAAGACATTCAAGCTTCTTCCATTTTTTTATATGTATATATTGAAACAACTTAAAGATGTGTCAAATATATACTTCTGGAATGTGTAGATCATATAATTTACAATAGATTATTTTTAGGTTAACATGAATAGTATTATAAATTTAATTATACATCTTTTTAGTAATAATACATAGATATCTAATTCAGAGGTAAAAGGTATTGTCAACATGATTTACTTCTCATTTTCAAGTTGAAATCACTATTAAGTAAAAGAAATTATACTTTTTTACTATAAAAACATAGAAGTGGTTTAAAAATTTTAATTTGCAGATATGTATTTATAGTATTGTATTTTATTCTATATATTTTCTATATCAATTTAATGGATACAGTGACATTATTATTGATAAGATGTAAATGTATATAAACTTTTTGTACATTACTGTATAGTACTAGACAATTAATATTAATCACCTTATACCCTATTGTAATTCTCATATTTATTATTACTTACTTTCTTAATAACTATTAGGCCAATCAATATGAAAATTATATCATTTTAATTTTCACAATTCGCTTATTTAACTAGTCCATTTTTAAAGTTTTTTACTAACTAAATTATCTTAATACTTTATGTATTAATTACTTATTACGATATAAGTCTTTATTCTTATTAATATATTAGCATATAAAATGTTAAATAACCTCTTATCTAATATATTTCATATAGTTTTAATATAAGACTTTAGCCTTTATCTTAAATTCTCTGATTCTGACTTATTTGCAACTACTTTCAGGAATATCTCATATATTTTTACTTTTAAATGTTATTAGACATACTTAAATAAATTAAGGTCAAAGAAGTAAGTAGATCAATTTCCAATTTATATAATACTCTAAGCCATAAACCAAGCTTAAACCAAGTGTAACTAGTAAATAAAAGTATTACTTTGCATGAATAAGTATCTATTATCAAGCTCTTTAAAAATAAAAGTTACTTCTTTCTTATAAACTTCTAAATAAGACTTGATTAAGTACTTATGCTTTGCCAACTCAAAACTACAGTTTATAATATAGCAGCTACTTCTCTCAAGGTTTTAAAAGTCTTTTTAGATTATAAACTTTATATTCTTATTCATGCTGCAGGTTTAGAATATTTCTTTATTTTAATTTTTGTTATGAATATTTTAAATTTCACTAGAGCAACATCACATATACAGAAGTAATATTATTATCATTGACTCAAATCATAACTCCATAGAATTAGAGATAATACATATAATTCAATAAAGATAAATTTAATATAAAGATAGATAGTACTTGCCAAAAGTAAGTAAAGGCTAAAGTAAGATTAATACAGTTTAACATAAAACTCTAAAAGCTAAAACTATAGCTTAGTAGTAGTATATTAAGGAATACATAATCTTCAAGATATAACTATAAATATTATATTGAGTTCTTGAAGAAAGCATCTTTTCTTCCCTCTTTATTGAATATCTTGTTAATTTAGCAATTAAGCTTTATACTAAAAATTATAATCTAAGATATCATTTGATATAATTACAGTAAAATAGTTTTCCTATACTAGTATATAGAACTAATATAATTGTTTCACAATTACTTTACAAAACTTTTGTCACATATTTGAATATTTAAGATAAACTAGAAGACAAGACCTTATTATTATTAAATTGTCACAAGCTACTTAACTAAGATATTATCTCATATTTTTTAGTTATTGTGCACAGTATATAATATGTAGTTTTGACAGCTCACGCTTTACTACTTTGAGTAATATACTTCTGATAAATCTCATTACTGTTAATATTTGATAATTTACTTTCTCAGCTATTATAATAGTAAAGACTTCAGATACCATAAAGTAGGCGATACTCATATGCATTACTTAGAATTGATGCTTTAGGTAACTTAATTATTGAATAAGGTCTTTTTATTGCCAGGAACTAGAATAACTTCCTAACTGGAATTCAACAAAGCAACGTGCAATTATATCTTTCAATATCTTGAATGATAAACTTGGTAACTAAGTAACAAACTTCCAAATAATACATTTGATAAAGAGAAAAGGAAAGCGCTTTCTATTGCTCTTCAAGTACTCTTTATAGTTGCTCATTATCGAATTACTAACTACCTGCTATCAAGTGATCGCATACCACATTATAGTCATACTAAGGCATGACTCATAACTAAATTTTTAATTAAGGAAACCTGAGTTACTTTATGACTTATACCTTTCTTACTTAAGTGCAATCACTGCACTACTTACTAAGCTCTCAGTACTGAAAGCGTAACCTGTGACAACTCAATAAATTACTTATACCTTGGTCAAAGCAATAATCTTAGCTAGTTACACAACTACCAAGCAGCTTAGCCAAGAAGCGACCGACTAATGGAAACCATCATAACTTACAGATGCTGAACTGTTAGTCATAAGAGAAGGACTAGGAGAGTTGAAGGACACTTAACAGCTGAAAGACACGACAGCTAAGTGTAGTGGGTAGCTTAGATATAGAGGAGAAGTTGTAAGTCACGATGACTCAAGTTTTATTATTGGACTTAGTGTAAGTCATGCTAAGGAAAGAACATATCAAGTGATATGAGTCACCCGTTAGTAAATAGCCAAAAGATCAGTGAAGAAGTAGTTATAAATATAGCGTTGAGATCTTAAGAAAAGCATCTTCCCTTCCCTCTTTATTGAATGTTTTATTAGTTTAGTAATATAAGCTTTGTAACAAGAATTATTGCTGAAAATATCTTTTGATATAGTTGCAGTAGGATTGTTTTGCTATTTCAGTATATGGGACCAACACATCTGTCCCATAGTCATCTTAAGAATACTCTATTGTATACCCGAACATCAAGACAAACTAGAAGATAAGACTTCATCAGAGTCAGATCATTACAAAAGCCTAATTATAATTCAAATTACTTTAAATACTTTAATTCTAAGTAATATATACTAATTATACCTATTTTATAATATTTAAAGTTTTCACAGTTACACTTTATAATTATATATATATAGTAGATGTTAATAAGTATTTATATACCTATTACTTTTAGTACAAAAAATACTTAAATTAGTTCTAATTTTTAGTTATATACTTTTTAATACTGACATTTTAATAAATTTGAAATTTTACTAAATATACAATATTGATTTGACAATTTTTTAGTATAATTTATAGTTAAAAATATATAAACCCTATTAAGTTATATATATTACAGTATATTATATCAATTTCAACTTTTATGTTTATAACTAAACAAATAAGTATCTTTAACTAAAAACCTTTATTACTTAATTAAAAGAATTTAATAAAAATAGATATTATGCAAGTTAAGGTTATGAGCCATTATGAGATATAAGTCATTTTCCTTTCTCCATACCTACTATGCCCAGCTCGCTTTTAATTTAGTAGCCTTACTACTTGTTTGATTCTTTACAGTATCCAGGATAGTTTTGATGTAGCAAGTAGTAGCCGCAACCTGTCACTGTTATAAGGCTGCAGGTAGTAGAACTGCTCAAACTACCTCTCTAAACCCAATTAACTTGATAATGCGGACACTAGTTCTGAAAAATGTATATGAGTACTTTATAGTAAGTAAATTAGTGATCTAGATACTATTAAATAGTAACTTAATGTAGTAATTGACTTTAAACTAAAAATTCTGGCCAAAAATGCCCTAAAACTTCCCCTAAATTTGACAATTTTAATAACCACTAATAATAATGAACTTGAAGTTAATATAACTATATAAGAGGGCAATTTATTGCAGTATGGAACTGTGGCTCAAAATTAAGCTATTTTCTTAAAGTGATTTTCCTATATAATAATACTAAAGGCAGAACAAAAACTGATCATATGAGCGTTGTCAAGTATTTATTAGATTCTACATTATAAAGTTCACACTTGGTTTTGTCTATCTGGTACAGTTAGAACTTCCTATTAGCAAAAATCAGAAAATGGCTTACATCATATAATAGTTCATATCCTTATGTTATAAACACCCCAAGCTCCATTAGAAATGCTATGGACATGGGAATGGCACTAGAACCATTGGACCAGATCGCTGGCCTATGGGACACAGATGGCTCAAATAGCTCAGTAAGGATAAACCGAATATGAGGATAAATGGCACTTACCATAGACGAGTGGGGGCCAAAGCAAAAGTTCGCGCAATTAGTACTCTTAGCGCTGGGAGCGTAACCCATAGTAACTCAATAAATTGCCTACACCCCAGTCAAAGCAGTGACCTCAGCCAGTCACACAACTGTTAAGCGGACCAGTTGGGAAGCGACCAGCCAATAGTAATTACCATGACCTATAGATGAGGAACTGTTAGTCGTAGGTAAAGGACCAAGAGAGCTGAAGAACACGTCAGCTTGGTGTAGTAGGTAGCTCGGGTATGGATGGAGATTTATAAGTCATGATGACTCAGGTTTCATTACTGGACTTGGCGTGAGTCAAGTGTGAGTCATGCCGAGAAAAGAATATCTCAAGTAGTATAAGTCGCCCGTTAGCAGGTGACTAAGAGATCAGTGAAGAGGCAGTTATAAATATAGCGTTGGAATCTTAGGAAAAGCATCTTTCTTTTCCTCTTCACTGAAAGTCTTGTTAATTTAACAATATAAGTTTTATACCAAGAAATTATCGTCCAAGAAATTTTTTAATATAGTTGCAGTAGGACCGTTTCACTATCCCAGTATATAAGACTAACATACCTGTCTCACAGTCACCCAAAAAACGCCATGCCGTATACCTGAACACTAAGACAAACTAGAAGACAAGACCTTATCAGAGTCAAATCATCATACCTTAGCTCCTACAGTACTTTCTTTACCTATATACAAAATATAAATAAGAAAATAAATTTATAATCAAATAAGCTAAGTGTAATAAAGATTTTAAGCCTTACCAGGAATGCTATAGACACAGAAATAGTGCTGCTATTATTAGACTGAATTGTGGTTCCATAGAGCTAAGGACAGCATATAGGGCTTGGTAAGGATAAACTGAATACAAGGATGAACAGTACTTATTAGAAGTAAGTAGAGGCCAAAGTAGAGTTTATGTAATCAGCGTTCTCAGTGCTAAGAGCACAACCTATAGCAAACCCAATAAATTACCCATATCTCAGTCAAGGTAACAACTTCAGTTAGCTACATAACAGTCAAGTGACTTAGTTAAAAAGTGACCAATTAATAGAAACTTCCACAACCTACAAACCTAAGACCGTTGGTCGTGAAGATGAGACTAGGAGAGCTGAGGGACACTTGACAGCTAAAAAACATGTCAACTAAATATAGTGAGTAGCTTAGGTATGGACAAAAAGTTATGAGTCATAATAACTCAAGTTTCACTATTAGACTCAATGTAAGTTGTGTGTGAGTCATACTGAGAAAAGTATATACCAAAAGATATGAGTTACCTATTGACAGGTAGTCAAAAGATTAGTAAAGAGGCAGCTATAAATACTATATTAGGATCTCAGGAAGAGTATCTTTTCTTCTCTCTTTATTAAATGTCTTATTAATTTAGTAATAAAGCTTTATACCAAGAATTATTGCCTAGAGATATTTTTTAATATAGTTACAGTAAAACCATTTCGCTATTTTAGTATATAGAACTAATATAATTATCTTGTAGTCATTTTGAGAATACTTACCATGTATCTGAACATTAAGACAAACTAGGAGATGAGACCTTATTAGAGTTAGATTGTTACACTAAGAGATGAATTGAACTAATTTTCCTTTATCTAAGAATTTGAGATAAGATTATTTATAAAAAGTTCTGAGATTTCAGCTTATTACTTTTTTGCAATAAATGTAATAAATATATATATACTTATTGAACTTAACTATACATATATGAATCATAACATTGAGGAAGGTAAGAAGTTAAATACAGAAAACTTATAGATGCCATTTAGCGATCCTTAGGTCACGCAATGTATTATTCTCAGCAGGTGGGTTAGTCTTTAGCGTTGCGACTGCGCCTAGGGCAATAGCCCTGCGACGCTTAATCTGGCTAGCGTGCACACGAAACGAGTGAGAGCCTCCACCACCAGAAGTTCGACATCACCGAATCTGTTAGAACACTCACTCCAACCCGCCAACTCTCACACATCCACGAACCTCTCCTCTGAATAATAATCTACAATCATGGGAGGCGTTAGCGTTCGTGATGTCGAGGTGCGTATTAGAATTCAAGAGCCTTCACAAGTCTACAGTGAGGATGAAAGTCGACCTTGACGACCAAGATCTTGCGGCGTTAGTTGATAGACCAACTACTAATAGGTGAACTCCTGAAACACAGGCGCAGAAGTTTATTGATGCCTATGCGGCATTCCTAAAGCGACAGGGAAAGCTTCCAATTCCTGGTACGTCTTACATCGTATACAGTCTCAAGATTCATCCAAGCTGTTCTACTTCTCCAACAGTAGCGCCGCCTGCAAGATATGAGATGGAAAACTGACAGGTAGTGTTTAGGTTGGGTCGACACCGTTAAGACTGGCCACTTTAAAGAACTCCCGCCCCAAAACATCGACTGGTACGCAAGATTCAATTTGAATACCCGCTCTATTTGATTCTTCCTCCTCTAGCCCTTCCACGGTCAGGACTCCATTGCTTTTGTGTCTGACATCCACTCAAGGTTCTACATCCGAGCCGCAGCCATTGCCCGACACGTTTATCTCCGCAAGACCGTTGGTGTTGGTCGTCTACGCAAAGTGCACGGTGGACAGAAGAATCGAGGCAGCAGACCAAGTCACCACGTTGATGCTTCCGGGAGTGTGGACCGTAAGGTTATGCAGGCACTAGAAAAGATTGGTGTGCTTGAACAGGACGAGGAGAAGGGTGGACGGAGAATTACTCAGAGCGGGCAACGGGATTTGGATCGTGAGTTGGGATTTCTCTTTGTTTTTGGCTTTCGTTGTTGGGTGAGAGTTCGATCTCTCTGTGGTAGCCAGGGTCCTGAAGTATATATGCTAACTTTTATGCGTAATACAGGTATCGCACAAACCACCATTCAAGCCGAAGAGGAGGATGAGGATGACGAGTAGACATGCTTCTTTTCTTCTCAAGCTAGCGGGTGATTTAATTACCTTTCCAAATGGGTCTTCATACTTTCTGATCCTCCACAAATCAATGTAAACAATTACTTGCATTGAAAAAAGATTCCAAAAAGCTTTCTGAGAGTTTTATCTCAGATATCAGGTATTTTCTTTTCCGGGACAGTGATGGCGGCAGGCCCACCGTCCCCACGAGAGGATTGAAGGGAAAAGATCAACGACAAAACGATCTCCGTAGCCATAGGCAAACGGTAGGAGCGGATGAAACAATTCGTAAAATTATTGTAGGTCGAAGACACCGCAAGTCTATATTCTCTACCCTAGAAGACAAATGAAGTATATGCATTCCAACAATCGAGGAAACCAGACACTTGATGTAAAACTTGCTAGCTAACGATTAACTTGTGTCAACAAGGTTTCTTCTAGAATTCACGTGATATTGGTTTTCTTCGGGATAATTTTATGGAGTCAATTCTGATTGGTTGGGTTCAGAATTCCCTTCATAGGCGAATTCGAGGGCATCTAGTGATTTCCCACTGTGCATCATCAGAGCTCCGAATGCAGGTAAGTCCAAACGGTCTTTTATTACAAACGCATTGCTAATGGGTTCCCTTGCTGCAGGAGTCATGCAATCAGCATCTTCCAATGGATTGTTCAGATCAATATACACTAGACATTTGCAAGAGCTACTAGTTCAAGGACGTGCGGGGACACGAGCATATAGTGGATCTTCTATTTCTGCATCCTACTGTATACCTCCTATACACACTTGCTGCACTCGATCTACCCACCGTACGTTGGCTCTATCATTGAACTCTCCAAGCCCACCTGTTTCCACCATCCATACGTCATCATCTTCACTCAAATCCTGTCCCCCAAGCCACAAAAATCGTGGCCCACCCTCAAAGGAAACGACCCAAACCAACTTCGACACACTCAATGTTCTCGGCGGCACGCCTGTGCCTACAACTACTATTGATGCCTGTCACAGCGATGGCTTCCTATTGAACAGTGGCCTGCGGGTTTCAGGCGGTAGCGGGGTGTTGCTTGTTAGCGGCGAAGTGTTCTCTTGGCGTCCATGGGAGGCAATCCCTGAGAAAATCCATAAGGGGAAGGCGAAGCTTGTGAATGCGAAAGGTCAGTGGGCGGTACCTAATGCTGCGTGGGGACTTTTAGATGTTCTTTGGCCGAAGCCTGGTACGTTATCTTAGGACGGGATAGGCTTTCCCGCGGATTCATTAGTGACGAACAAAGGTTCTGACAGATTTGGTTACATTAGACCTTCTTATATTAGGAATAGGCCCACATATGCATCCTGTAGCTCCGGAAGTACGGGCGCACCTGAACGGTCTAGGGATACGGCTGGAGATTCAGGACACACGAAATGCAGCGGCACAGTTCAATTTACTTGCTACGGAGAGAGGCGTTGGAAACGTTGCAGCGGCACTTATGCCTATGGGATGGAGGGACGGGCGCTAACTGGTTGGCGGGTTATTGATTCGAGGACTGTGTACAGGGGCATATGTGGATTTTATTTTATTTTATTTGGCCCATTATACAGCATATTGCCCATATATCTTGAGGAAGTGAGTATAACACCTAAATAAAATTAACTGAGCGCTATATGCCAACTTTATTATCCTATAGAGACCTAAAACAAAGTACTATTTACGGATTCCGAATGCCAAGCCTTTCAATTTGACTTCATCGCTACGAAATCCGAAACCTTATCCTACTCTTACTGGGAACCACATTCATTTCATCTCCAGTTTAAGCTATCATTTGCTTGCGACTGCCTCAAACATATTGGAGCCTAGACTCCTCAGCTCTCCGAAAACTGTGACATGATGTCGCAACAACCACTTTTGTCCACTGAGCGACCCTCCAGCGAGCACTCGGACGAGAACGCCAACGTGGAAGACGCCCTCCTAACTGGGCAACCTACCAACCGTGATGACGATGGAAGGCGATACGGCTGGGCGTTCTGGCGGGAAGTGGGACTATTCGTGTGGGCTATGGTCGCGACAGCGGCGGTCGTAATAATCGCGGTCTTATACCAGCATCAAACGTCGAAAGGAGGCTCGAGTGACCGGATGTGCCTCCCTCCCTCACCAAGCGGGAAGAAGAATTTGATATTCATGGTTTCGGACGGGATGGGCCCTACCAGTTTGTCATTGACAAGATCGTTCCGGCAGTTCGAGTCGGGACTCCCACTGGATGATGTCTTGGTGTTGGATCAACATCTTATTGGATCATCACGAACGCGATCTTCGTCGTCCCTCGTTACTGATTCCGCTGCCGGTGCTACAGCATTCTCATGTGGAATGAAATCCTATAATGGGGCTATTTCTATATTGCCAGATCACACGCCCTGTGGAACGGTATTGGAGGCCGCAAAGGCGGCTGGTTATATGACGGGTCTTGTAGTAACAACGCGAATAACGGATGCTACTCCAGCGTGCTTTGCGGCGCACGTCAATATGCGAGGAGAGGAGGATAGGATTGCAGAGCAGGAGATCGGGGATTACCCCCTCGGCCGAGTTGTCGATCTCATGCTCGGAGGCGGGCGCTGCCACTTCTTGCCAAACCATACCGATGGGTCGTGCCGTGAGGATGAGAAAGATATCGTTGCTATGGCTAAGAAAAATGGCTTCAACTACATCGATGACCGTGCAGGTTTCGATAGCTTGAAGATGGGTAGCGACGTTAAACTCCCTCTGCTCGGGCTATTTGCGGAGAAGGATATTCCGTACGAAGTTGACCGTCGTTTCCTTGAATCAGCATACCCTTCGCTTGATGAGATGGCTCGGACTGCACTGAAGGCGTTGTCCGATGCTACTAAGGATAGCGAGAAGGGTTTCTTTATCATGATTGAAGGCAGCCGTATCGACCACGCAGGCCACGGCAACGATCCCGTAGCGCAAGTCCATGAGGTCTTAGCTTACGACAAAGCGTTTGCCAGCGCTCTCAGGTTTTTGGAGGGCAGCAATGTGCCAGGTGTCCTTGTCAGTACCAGTGATCATGAGACAGGAGGTTTGACAGTAGCAAGACGTAAGTTTGTTGTTTGCCATACCTAGTCATATCTATATGAGCCCTCTCATCGGCACGAGGCTATGCAGTCAAAGAGGTATCTGCATGCTTCTTTGACTCTCACTAACACCGCTCAGAACTCCACCCCACATATCCGGAATATCTGTGGTATCCCGGTGTTTTGGCTAATGCCTCTCACTCCTCCGAAAACCTCGCTGTGCGGCTCCAAGCCTACCTCTCTGACAACTCCGCACATTCCTTAAGCAGTAAAAAATCATTCATTAACGAAACACTCTTGCGGAAGGACTTCGGTGTTGAAGATGCCACAGACGAAGAAATTCAAAACCTCATCGACCACCCCGAGAATAGTGCCTTTACCTTTGCTGACATCATCAGCCGGAGAGCGCAAGTTGGGTGGACTACACATGGTCATTCCGGTAAGTCGAAAATTTCCTTGCCTGACTTTATCCTGTCGATTCCTAACACGACAGAAATGCTAACACTATCCAGCTGTCGATGTGAACATCTACGGCTCCACCGGCACCGACCCCCTGCACGGGAATCATGAGAACACCGAAGTTGGCGAGTTCATCCGTGATTACCTCGACCTTGACCTCGAGAAAATAACGAGGAAGCTCCAAGAGAAAGGAGTTATTTTCGACACCACCACTGCTGACGGCTCGAAGCAGAGTTGGATGGGTCCACTGCCTGATAAGGCGAAAGTCTTAGATCACCTAGATTGTTATCATGGAGATTTTAAGCATAAGCATTAGGCTTTGTATGGGGCGATTTTGGTGGGGCCATTCTCCTCCCCTAGTGGGGTGATTCTAGCACGGACCCGGGATCTGGCGTTGATCGTTGTAATCGCTGCATATGGCTTTAGTGCCTTTCTGTTAGCCGCACGAGAAGGCGTAATGTTAATTCGGCCCTTTTCCATTAGATTTGTTGATGTTAGCAAAAAGGTACGTCGTTACCGCTGACTAAGCCTATAATTCGCTTCCCTCTGTATATATTCTTGCAGACAGTTTTCAAGAGATGTCCCTATATGAAGTTGCAGTACTAGACTTAAAACGTACTTTTTCACTGGCCTTATATAACATTCTACTATCTCCACGTCACCAGCGCCCAACGAAACATTAATGAGCTGCTCCAAGAAAGTGTTTTATTCCCTTCCCCAGCAGCAACATCCAAGAACCCCACTAAATTTCCGCCTTCCCGTTCCAGCGCACACTTTCTTCAGATTCTCCCTTATTGGAGCAGCCAAAGATATATCCTCACTCCTCAATATGTAACAGTTTAGGAAATGCCTCCTCCATACAAACATGAACGATAAAACCAACGATCCAAAACCAAAAACAAATGCTCCATTCTCCGCCCAAAATACCATATTGCAAGTTTATAGCCTATATCGACTCCAGGGCCCTCTCACAACTCTCGGACCCACCCATCCTCTCCGTCTAAGCGTGCAATCACCACAACAGTCCCTAATTCTGACGTCAAACGAGTTCCTCGAGCTGGGCTGACAGGGAACTGGGAAACTGAACGGGAGGGTGTCGCGGGGTTCGTGGGGGTCGTTGATCCGGTTCATTTGTGCGAGGAAGCGGGAGCAGTAAGAAAGGTCATGGTAACCGCGAAAGCAGCCGCAGGCGTAGAGGGTGCGTTCGTAGCGGCACATTCTTAGGGGGGTTGGTGAATATGAGTTGATGTGGTTGGAATGAGAGAAGGGGGGGAGTCTTTTTTTTCTGAGGCCCAAGTGAGAGGCAGGGGAGGCAGCGAGAAGGAAGTTGAAAGCAAGTCGTTTCTCTGATGCAAGCTGTGGCTTTAATACCCAAATATTGAGTCCGATTGTTACGTCGACAGTTGGGTGATTCAGGAGATCCACTGAAATACGCGGGAAGGCAGCATGAGACCCGCATTTGCTCAGACAGAACATCATCCGATTTGATAAACTTCCTATTGTGTTAATACATATGCGCGAGACGGAGCTGCCGGCGATCAAGCATGGACCTCGAGACAGCTAGCCTAAATCTGCCTCATAGGATACCTATACGGTGATCTACCCACTCTTCCGGAAATCTGTCTTCCGCAATCCGGTACGCCGTAGTCACACTAGAAGCAAATGACTCCATGATTCCGATATGCCTAATCATTGGCCTAAAGCGAAATCTAGCAGCGTCCCCACGGAATTGAATGTACATGCGCACTCTCAACCGACAGACAATCAGTCTTAGACGAAGCCAAACAAACCGAGATTCGGAATTTAGACTTACCTCACTGGCTCCGCTTGGCCAAAACCCGGCCCTGCCTTTCCGAAACGCGCATAGCGACATATAATATGATGAGTGACTGCTGGCTTTTGCGCAGGCGAGAAGAGATCCATATGTGTCTCTGAAAATATTATTATTGACGAAACTTCTCCGCATGCAAAACGTGCTTGTATTCATTACTCAATCATCGCTTTTGTTGCACCAAACACTCCCCTTCTGACGTGGCTCATGAAAAAAAGAAAACGTCATCTCATCAAAACTGGGTATTCGGGTGGAGAAAGGCCCACTGCACCTCCTCCTAAATCCAACCGTCCGTTGCCGGTATTCCCATGCCGTCTTTTCCAAAAGAAAAAGGGTCCGAAAATTGGTACTTCCCAGCAATTGCACATATGAAGTAAAATATGTCACAGAGAAGGGATTAAAATGCTTGATGGGAGGCCTCGACTAACCAAATAGCAATGGCACGCACATTAGAAAGAAATAGGGATCCTTCACATAATTGTACATTTTGCTCCCCTTTTTGAGACTCCGTCATCATCCAGAGGGCTACCGTCGGTAACGTCGGTCCAGCCGGTTGAGGATCCACCCCATTGGCTACCTCCTTTTTTCTTGGGCTTTTTACCCCAGCCTCTTTTCTTCGCTTCTTTAATATTGATCGCCGCACTCCGCTCAGCCCTGCTAGGCTGTCTACGAGGCATAGATCCAAGCTCGCGGGAGCGAGAACGCGCTGATGCAGCACGCGAAGGGACACTATGTATAGTTTCGAGGCGAGTGAGTGTCCCTGGACGGTGGGAATTTGCATGAGAAGGAGAGTTGGAGCCACGAGATAACGAGCTTCGATGCGACCGCCGGCTGCTGTCAGTCGATGCGGAAGGGTAAGAGCGGCCAGGTGTACCTTGTGCGGCCTGAGGAGGGTGCTGTGTGTAATTCGACAGACGGATAGGAACATTGACGTCGCTCGAGTTTGGCCGGAAATTACTAGACGATGGCGCATTGGAATATCGATTTTGCAGATTAGCGAGCTGTTCTACGCTAGGGAGCACTGGTGTCGACGAATGATAGGCATGACTCTCTAAAGCTGGAGTAAATTGAATGGCTGGTATAGGTGGGCCTGCCGGCTGAGTTCCGCTCGGGTACTGAATCCTAGGAGCCGTAACATCATATTGCTGGCTTGAGATCGTAGGATCAACAGCTGGAGGCAATGGGGATAATATTTGCACAGGAGATGATTGAGGATGGTGAGTAGGTGCTACACGACTAGATACAGTGTGTACTCCTTGAGGCGTCTCCAGGTACGGGAGTCTGCGGAGTGATTGTGGGAGAGACGAACCAAAGTTGGCCGGCCTAGGCTCAATATACTCTGCTGATCGGGTACGAGCCGCCGCGCCAACGGGTCTTCGAGGAATGACACTTGGCCTAAAGAGTGGTTGGGCTGGCCTAGCACCCATGCTTAATACAGGACTGTGACCTGCCATCGTTCCGGCCGGTCGGGTACTAGCTGCTATAGACTCAGAGTCACTTTGGGTCCTGTTAAAACTGGCATGACGTGTTCTGAAAGAACTCCCTGCTCTCCCGAGCGTGCTTCTTGTCCTTTGAAGTGCACTTTGTGTCATTCCCTCAAGCGTCGTTTGGGCTCGAGCCGGCATTGACGGTGCAATGCTTACTCTCTGAGACGGCTCTGTGCGCCTTGGCAACAAAGTTAAAAGAAGATGCTCCGGTAAAGGAGCATCAGCGTTAGGAGTGTAGGGAGGAGGCGGCGGAACCCAGTTGTCTGCATCACTCTCATGAGGCGGATCCCGCCGCCCATCAGCACGAAGATATGAGACCTGCCCGGTTTCGACAACCCGGGGCGGGTTGTGACGACGATTTGCAGCGGCGGCGGTAGCGGCACGTTGGAGCGAGGCACGAGATCTGGGATTGTTGTGGGAATAAGGTAGGTCAAGAGCATCTTGGACTTCTTCAAACGATGCAAGGTCGTCATCTGCAGGAGAAAATGTGGCCTGCGCCCGACGAGCCGCATCTTCAGATGCAGCCGCAGGCGAGATTGTAGTGGATGCTTTCTGGTTAGCGGGTGGTAACACTGGAATGGAATTCCGGTTGCTCATGGTAGAAGATGTTGTACCCAGCGCAGTCGCAGATCTTCCGAGGCTTGCTCGATGGTCAAGACTACCTTTTCTCTGGGCCACCGTCCTGCGCCTGACAAGCGCGACTTCGGCTTCTATATCTCTTATTTCTTCTTCCAGCAGTTCGGCTTGAGTCTCACCGACTTCAATAGTAATGATCTTCTTCTCGCCGTTCTGTGTACTCCGTTCAAAGTCAAACGTGATGATTCGTCCGCCATCAACAGGAACCATTCCTTCCGCTCTGTTCTCGGCCAATTCATCCACTCCACCAGGTGCTACGGCAACGAGTCTTTCCCTAGACGACGGAATCTCGCTTTCTTCCTCCAGAGAAACCCATCGCACCGCAGACAATCCATCCACAAAAGCTATCTGACGACCCCTTACAAATACATTTCTGAATTTATCACATAGTATTTGCCATTGCGGAAGTCGTTTACTTCTTGGGTCGTTTTCATCGACCGTCGAATGTGGGCGGGATGGGAACAGTGTTGCGCTCGTTGTCATTTCTGGTTGTCCATCATCGAGGGAAGTAAAAGATCCAGAATCGCTTTCGCTTGACACACTCATGCGTTGTTGACTGATGTCTGGTGTATAATCCAAGTTCGTAGGTACTCCATAAAGCCAGATCTCTTGTCCGGCAAAGCCGGCAGCAACCAGTTCCCCTTTACCGCTTGCAGTCGGTAGTGTAGATGGCAGAATCTTTCCTGCGTCGCCTGTAGTGGTAGGGCCAGTAAAGTATGTAGTTCCATTCCTCAAATCATCCACACGAACAGCTCGGAAAGTCTCAAAGACTCTGTCATGAGTGAATGCCCACGTTGCCTCTCCTTCAGCAGCATAGGGTAGTAACGTCGCATGACTGCAGTCGCGACTTGAATTGGGAAAAAGTATTTGCGTTGTCCACATTTGGCTGAGTAGCTCTGTGACTGGAATGTCAAGCCCGCCATCGCTGTAGAAAGGCGCTGAGAGGATAACTGTGCTTGGATTTGGAGAGTGCAAAGTCGTTCCTAACAGTAAAGTTCCATCTGAAGAGAAACTCAATGAATCTACTGCATCACATTTAACAGCCCGACGATCCGTGGATAACGCTAGCGGCGCTAATGAGTAAACCTCAATTCCTCCATCATAAGCAGCGGCCAAGACCGAACCTCCTGGAGATAGTGCGATGGTGCGAGGAGGATTGTCAAGAGATATCGACCGGAAGAAGTTGGCTCGAGGACCCGTCAGGTCATACAAATTGACCTGAAGATCAGTGGATAGCACAGCGAGAAGAGATGCATCGTCGAGAATGGCTACTGAAACTGGACGGCGAAGTATCTTGAACTCCCTTTTGACTGAAACATCAGCTAAGGACACATCAACGATGAAGATGCGGGAGGAACTGTGGGCAAGAACAAGTCGGCCTCTGGGTGAGAAGGAGAAATGGAAAGCTTCTCCCCCAGGAAATGCTGTGGAAGACACTGCTGACGTAGAGATAAGTTTGACAACGGTCTCCTTGGGTCTGATATAGGATTCAAAAAGATTTCGCTTGACCTCCAACACAAATTGTTGACGCAATCGTGGCAGGTCCTCTTCCTTGAATGGCCCTTGGATAGGTATTTTACCGGGAAGACAGTTGTGGCAATGTGAGAGTTGATGAATGTATAGCTGAATTGACTCCGAGGCAAGGCGCCATTCTGAATTAAGCAGCGTGAGGGATGCGAAGGTGTTTGGATCAGCGAGATATAGAATACTGAATGCAGAAACATCCGTAAGTTTTAATGCTATAAAGACAAAAAGGAAATATACGCGCGAGATATCAGTGCGACCAAAGTCCAGCATTAAGAGTGCGCATGTGTCCACACTACTCACTAAGTAATAATCTCCGCTGGTAGTCTCTCAAAGGCAGACCTTCTCGCAACGGCCTTCCCTTTCCTAGCTCTCTCTTTGATTAATTGTTGGGCATCTTCGCTTTCAATATCATTTCGCCTGCTGTCGCCCTCACCCATATCTTCGGATCCAATGTCAGGCTGAGCGACATCTTGATCAATCACGATGGCTGATGGCTTTCCCACAACAACTGGAGGGCCCCCGATATCTCCCTCCATGCTCAGTGCTCAGACGGGTGAAAATGCGAAGCTCGAACATCTGTCCTCGACAATATTTCTCTCCTGAATCCATGTCAGTTTGTGCCGCATGTCTACTTTGAAGGAGGCTGTGAACGCACTTCGCCAACACTAGACCCGCAAATGTAAGCTGTGTGTTCCAAAAATAGAAGCATCAGGCCCATAGAGCTTCCAGGCATCTAGATTCCCCAATCAGTTCAGTTTGTGAACAATAATCCGTTACATCAGGAATCGGGATATGCGCCGCGAGATAGATGTGAAACGCTCGGGATTTCTGGAACCGCCGTCCATTCGTTTGATCAGTTGCTCCGTATGCGAGTACATACAGTAGCGGAAAAGCGTAGTGCCGCCGTACACGTCTTGGCGATGAAGAGTGATTAGCGAGGCATTAGAGGATACGCCATATTACATTGTTGATCTGGTCAATTCTAGTGTACAGTATACAGATGTTTGTGTAGCGTTACTGTGGTCAAGAAGATGCTGTAAGAAACAGCCGCTGGTATACGAGGTGCATCGGCAGAACTCCCTGAACTTCGTACACGTTCGTCCGAATTATTGAATAACCCGCCGATAGAGCAGTTATCGAGAAGCTATCATGGCCACATGCCATATCGTGACCACACCAAGAGGCTGGGAGTATACGGCCAGCTAATGTACCAAAATCTTTGTAGAAACACATAGCTTAACCCTATGCATATCGAATTGACTATTTGTGTACTTGGGCGTGCCGCTGTGGACGCATCAAATGCCGTGACTCGGCAAATATCCGTCTGCGATTTTCGGCCCTACACAGATAGCATCGGCCACGATCCGACACCGGAGGCATTAACGAACAAACGCAAGTCGCGTCCTTGCATTGCGGCTCTTTTGGAAAGCCGGATCTGAGCTTGGTGTTTATTAGATTGGGAGGTTAATCACTTCGGGGCCTTTATCGGTTGGATGGATGCGACTGGAGGTTTGGTGGGCATGAGAGCTGGGCCTAATGGCGGGGTCAGTCGCACAACGTCTGCGCAGCAGTCACCCACAGCAGGGAGGAGCAGAAAGAGAAATACATCAATTGCTGGACTGGACAGCTCTCCGGGCAGCATCGACGAGGGTACGGGGACTGCTGGCTCACCGGAAGATGAGGACTGTGGCCACGACGAACGGCGTCGTCAGCCTGGGGTGAAGAGAGCCTGTAATGAATGCCGACAGCAGAAGGTCAGTCGCAGAATACGATTCGAATCTCATTAGAACTCTGTAAATGCGTTTCTTCCTGCTATCACAACATACGAATACGCTGCTATGATTGCTTTCAGTTACGCGCGACTGCGTAAGAGCAAGGCTAATACGTTCCGAAACGACCAGCTACGGTGCGATGTCATACAAGAACCCTTTATGCCATGCTCGAGATGCCGGCGCCTGAGTCTCGAATGCAAAATCGAATCGAATTTCAAGCGAGTGGGAAAGCGAAGGTATATATCGAGAAAGGCACAATTGTTAGAATGACTCATTTCGCTGATTCGTTGAATGTTACAGTAAAAATGCTGAAATGGAGCGAGAGATTCTCGAACTCCGACGGCAGCTTGCGAACGCGCAGGGGCAACCTTCTCCAGTTCCCTCGGTCTCTGTCGACGGATCTCTCCCAGGCTATTCTATGCCCTCCGCATCTACTTCCTACCCTACCGGTTTAGGTCTTTCCCAGGCGACGTCAGACATGGTTAATTCGCAAAACGCTGGAATGTACCAGCAGCACATCAAAGAGCCATATATGGGTTCCCACGAGGCTGTCGCGTCGTTACTTGATCTACGACAAGGTTATGATAGCTCCTCGAGCTATCTTCTGAGCCCCAACGGAGCAGCAAATGCTGTTAGGAAGTTGGATGATGTCGTCCTATCCAGTGACATCATCTCTAAGCTGTTTAGTCAGTAAGTTAAGTCATACTCATTCACCGTTCCTATAATGCATCTTGCTTCCCACCATTTTACATTCGAATATTCGGACAATTGAACACTACACCGGCAAGAGGTCCATAACTAATACAGCGTTCACTTTCAAGGTTCTTCATATACTACCATCCATTCTTGCCTCTCCTTGACCTACATAGGACGCCGGACCACTACTACAATTTATCCCCACTTCTCTTCTGGACGGTCATCTCTATTGCTGCACGCCGCTTTGCGCTCGACCCTACATTACTCACCTCTCTAGCGGTTCCTGTGTCCCGACTCGTTTGGACTACCCTTCAAGACGTCCCTCAAAGCTATCACGTTGTCAAAGCCCTATCACTCTTATGCACATGGCCTCTCCCGACCAGCAGCACATCTACTGATCCTACTTTTATGCTAAGTGGAGTTATGATGCACGTCGCCCTGCAAATTGGCCTTCATAGACCATCACATACCCAAGACTTCACAAAATTTAGAATAGAGCTCCGGGAGGAAGAACTGAAGGACAGAGTTAAGACATGGGCAGCTTGTAATATTGTTGCTCAGAGGTTCGTATTCTATTTGGAACTAATCAGACCTTATACCCTGAAGCGGTCACTAACAGCGGCTTTATCGTAATATCAGTGTTGGGACAGGATATGGCCAGCCTCCCTCTACCATATATGACTGGACGCTAGAACCTATGACTTCAAGAGAGCCTAGCTACAACCTTGCCGACGAATTGGCCGTACGATTACGGATAGAGAAGTTCTGCGACAAAGTAACACAAGGTCTCTATAGCAACCGATCTGATCCTGTTGGATTAGCTAAGGAGAGTCAAAGAGCTACTCTGGTCAGCTTACTAGTCAGGGAGTTTAAGGATCTAGAAATGGAGCTTGGCTCAGACATCTCAAGTACGGCATTCTCTCCATTACTTTCTGACCTTTCATTTTCAACTAACTAATCCCAGCGATAAATTCCCTTCACCTTCGTACGGCAGAGCTTCATCTGCGTCTCTCGGCTTTTTTCGATTCCAGTACTGCAAAAGACTATGACGACGCTATAGCTTCATTGTACTTTGCCACTGTCACGTTCCTAGAACTGGCTCTAAATCTCGAGTCTCAAGAGGGTGGTGTACTCAGCTACTGTAGCAATTACATCCTCCAAATGATTGTTGCTTCCGGTTTTACACTTCTGAAGTTATTGAATAGCTTCTTCGCCAGCCATATAGAGATTGCCCACGGAAAAGCTCTCTTCAATTCAACTGTCTCTGCCATTCGCCGCATAAGTGTTACCAACAACGACTTACCAGGTCGGCTGGCTGAAGTCTTGGCACAAATGTGGAGAGGAGGGGGAGCTGGGTCAAGGAACGGAGCACCGCCTGTGAATGGAGATATGGATAGTTCACTCCAACTAAAGGTCCGCTGCCGAATGAGCATGAGTCTCGTTTTTGACTCGGTCTGGAGATGGCGGGAGGAATTCCAAGCGAAGGGACGCGGTAATCTCGACGGTAAATCAAATGCCCGTCGACTTATAGGTCCCGGGTCATATTGCTAACATGATTTAATCTTTAGCTGCAGTAAAGAACCCCACAAACCCCGATTCTAACGCCGAAAGCTCGTCGACATCCTCTCTAGATCCAAATCTAGCAGCTGTGAGCCAGGCAGGTGACTCAGTGACTCCAGTGTATGGCGAATCACATTACGAAGTCTTCGATCCATTGAATTGGATGTTAGATGGGCTTGTGGATTTCCCATACAGCCTAACCGCCGTCCATGGATTGGAGGCGCAGGGGATCGCATAGATAAATTCCTGGATGAACATACGCTTCTTTCCCCATATAGGGCATAGGGAATCTTCTTTCGTTCAATACGGGCTTTGGGCAAAGGAATCATGGCTCTCTTGATAGAGATCTCGTTTTATTTTTCTTAACCTCTCTACCAACTTCAACTTCATACCCCCTCGCTTGGCTGTGCGGTAGCACTTCCCCTACTTCCTTGTAGTTAGTTACGGTGGCTCAATTTACTTATGAGACGGCAACGAATTCAAATGTAAATGGGGGCCTTCATCTCAAGGTTAATCACCTTTATTGCATAGAGACCAATTAAATAGAAATCGGAAAAATGAGATCGCAAACAGGAGGTGCAGTCACTCAGAGCCTCTTTTTTTCTTTTTTTTTATTGGTCCAGGTCAAATAATTACGGGCTAACGACAACATCTGTTTATCGACATAAACCACGATGTCCTCGTCAACACTTCCCAACAGAAAACAAAGGGCCGTAGCAAGCCAAACTTCGAAAGGAACACCACCCGAAACCCAGGACTGCCTACCCAAAACAACGCCAAAGAAATTCAAACTCCGCCCAGCACCACGGCGGCCTTCCAACCCAAGCTCTTTCGATATCCCTAATTACACAACCAAACCTCGTACTCATGTGGAAAAGGGACGAGGGGAAAGGAAAGAGGAAGGTTGGGAATGGAGATGAGGTTGAGGGTTTGCCCTTCCCCCTTTTGCTGTTTTCTTTCAGTTTTCTTTCACACTTGGCGTTCCAAGTTCATATATATTTGTCCTACCTCGGGTTTGCCCTGTCTCAGGTCTATTTTTAAGATTGACCCCTCCTGTTCATCCTGATTTCAAGGCTTTTGCATATTTGTGTTACGTATCCCTTAATATTTACCTGGACTCTAAGATGCAGTGCAGTGACAACTTTCTCCACAATCCACGCACCACAACCGTTCATTGACCCAAAGGTTCTAGAGCAGAGACAGGCTGCTGCTCAATTAAAGCGAGAAGAGGAAGAAGACAGAAAAGGAGAGGAGGGAGGAAGGGCCAATGGTGGTAGCGGGAGAAGGTAGGGGAGCCGCTATAGGATCTGACTAGGGGTTGCGCTGCTGCTTGCTCAACAAAACCATGAGGTCAGGTATATGTATATATCTAGAGAGGAGGAGCTATGGCCATGTCCTCCAGGACCAGTTATTCTGTTCTGGAGTCGTATATGAATGGGTAAGGCTTGGAGGGGTTTAGAGTCTTGTGAGTTTGGCATTTCCTCTCTTCTGTCATGCCATCACAAGGCTTTGCAGGATGCTCATTTCTTATACACATTCTCTCTTTATATCCGTACTTAAAGAATTGCAAGAATGAAGGGAAACAGAGCCCCGCTCGAGCGACACAAAACCGTAAACATCCCAATCATAACTACATAGAGCCGTAGGCCCGATCCAGTCGTCAGAACTTAAAAAAGGTCTTTCATCATCACCACAATGATATCATTCGTGAATAAAAAGGCTTACTTGGGAACTCGTCGCTAAGGTAGATAAATGCCAGCCGTCCACGGTCGTTCAAGACATGGAAACGTTAGATATATAACGCTAGATGCTCCTATCATCACAAAGGGGAGGCAAACTGAGAAATATTGTCGAAAACGCCAAGAGCATATTCATTAATCTCGTGATCGCAATATATAGAATCCTCCGCCCAATCCGTGCTGTTATCCCTTTTTGATGTCGTTGAAATCGTATTAGAATATTCGAATAGGGCCTCCGTATCGGAAACATTTCGTGGATATTTCTGAGCCACAATCGCAGAATCACACATCCCTACACATCAACGCTCTTCTTGATGACCTTCGGCGTTCCGATCTGCTTCCTCAACCTATTCCTCCGTTTCTCTGTCGCCGCGTTATCCCTCTGGTCCTTTAAACTCCGTATTCGCTCCTGCAGGCCACGCCATCCAACATACTCAATGTGCACTCCTAGTCCCGGGATCTTATGCGTGCGTCGCCCGTTCTGGTTCTTACGGATCCGCAGACTATCCGTGGAACAACGAGGTGAAGTAGAGCGCAGTCTGGCTGAGACCGGGACGCGTGAGACGCCGAAGGAAGTGAGCCTCCCAGTGCCGCTTCGGGTCGGGACCAAAGCGGGACGTTTCGGTGGAGGGTGGTGAATGAAATCGTCATCAACTATCTCGTCATCGAAGTCGTCCCAGAAACCACGCGGTTTCCAGAATGGATGTAGCTTCGAGTCGCGTCGGATATAGGACGGCCGACGGAATGGGGGACTGGCACCGGCCTCAGTTTGGGTCGAATCGTCAACTCCTTTCGAGCGGGGATTGAATGTCGACACGAAGGTGTCAGAGTATCTGCGCGTGCTGAGGGCCCGCCTGACGAGGGAGATGGGGCCACTGTTACGCTTGTCTCCAGTTGAAGGACGGAAGGTACCACCAAGCTGTTTGTCAACCTCGTCCGCAGGTGTCTGCCCTGCGGGAGTGGGTGGTATTATCTTGAAAGCAGGAGGTTGCGGCGGGTTTCTTGGGTTTTTCAATGGCGAGTCAACGCTCTCGATCTCTTGTTGGTGCTTTGTTGGTGGGGTCTCTGGTGCGGCAGTGGTAGTGATGGCGGAGCCGCCCGAAAAATTCCTTGCGTTTTGTTGAACGACTAGGATTGACTCGTTGTTGTGCGGGAATATTGTCACCGCTGTCGCTTCGCTGACCTCAGGTGTACCAGCTGTAACAGAGGCGTCTGAGAGTTGCGAGTATCCAGGAGAAGCGACCTTCTTCATTGAACGCTCTCTTGCCTCATCTGGGCTTTGGCTGTGAGTGTTGTCTGAGTTCCGTCTTCGGTGTGATCGGAAATAGTCAGTGGGTAGGATGTCACGAAGGCGATTCCCAGGACTTTGGCTACTAGTGTTTTCTGAACTTCTTCGTCGCTGGGACAGAGAATCGCTAGGAAAAAAGTCACGAACACTGCCAGGAGTCTGAGCTTGGGCATTCTCTGAGCTTCGTCTTCGCTGCGTCCGCGTGTCCCTAGGGGCGATGTCAAGGGGTCTTCCTGGCGACTTTACACTCGCAGAATTAAGTGAAGTAGTTCTTGAAACGTTTCTGCTCGTAGGCGCAGACAACGAAGATGCTCGTTTGGGTATCACCGGGTTGAAATCCCGCCCCCGCTTCTCATCAGCTTTCGATGTCGATGGTGCCGTATCGGAGACCGTTCTTCTCCGCCGTGGAGGTTTGCTGACGGCGGCATCACCGTCAGGTATCGTCCGCGTCTGCGCACTCGCGGATGTAAGCGAAGATGTCCTTGAACCTGGCTTGCTTGTTGGAGCTGATAAAGATGAGCGCCGTTGGGGGACGACTACTACCGGAATAACCTCTAGGGGTGGCTCCCCACCTGAGCCGATAGACGCTGACGAGGATGACAACCTTCGAGATTTGCGCAATGAACCTGAATTCCGGTGTCTCTGAAAACGGGTTTGCCCTTCAGGGTTCGATACAGATCTTTCCGCTGCTTGCAAGTTTGACGAGCTCCTGAGATGTAGGTTTTTGCTGGTGTGACGAAGCGTCCTCCTTCTCTGTGGAACCGTGTCTACTACCATCGCTTCAACGACCATCGATATTCCGGAGGAACGCTTATCTTCAACGGTCGGCAGGATGTTGTCGAATTGCAACTCGGCGTGCTCGGTCGGCCAGGATATCTCTTCCGCAAATCCATCTACCTCCTCCGTTTGCCCTGCCTCCCGACTTCGATTGACGCGTTCCTCTAGACTGAGTTCTCTCATCAAATGGGCCGCGAGTTCGCCATGTCCGTCATTGCTGTTTATGGCATGTGTATCGTCCTTTGACTTGACTGGTTGTTCGCGACGTCGTGGACCGCCAGTTCGCTTCTTTCGGATCGTAACATTCCTCGTCAACTCATCATTCCAGTCCATCGTTGGACTTCCTTGTTGATACCACCGGCCATCGAAGTTAGGAAATATGTCCTTCGCATCACGTTCCTGCGTTGCAGCACCGTCTTCGTCTGACTCTAGGCCTAGGCCAAGACCTACTTCATGGGTACGCGCCGATCTTGACCCATTCAGGGAACTGTTTCGGGCTGACTGTAGAAGCAACTTAGTTGTCTCATCGTCAGATGATGGTTGATGCTCACGTGCTGTCTGAAAGGATTCGGTTCGGGACGATGGGACTCTCTTGGAGATGGGCCGGTCTATGACAGATGGCTTAAGAGGCTCCCTTGGGGGGGTTGTATCGGGAGTGGGCGGACTTCGCTGATTCCGAGGAGTGCTCGAGCCCAGACTTTGGTTTGTCTTTAAGACTCGCTTCTTTCGCACACGTAGCCCGGGTAAAGCATTGTTATCAGATGTATCAAAAGCATATTTGGGTGGTGTTGGAGGCAGAGCGATAGCTCCCCTGGTTGGTAAAATTGGATCCGGAAGAGGGCTGCCGCCTCCAAGGCTTGGTCCCGATGAACTTGGGCTGCCGACCGAGCCTTTACGCTCCAAAGATAATGCAGGCGATTGGACGTCGTATGGTTGCGATTGCTCTTGAGTCCTCCGTGGGAGAAGTTTGTGTGCTTTTAGTAGGGATCTTTCATGTAGTATGGGCGCTGTTGGTATGCCGTCCACAGTCATCCTCATCGATTCTTGGTTCTTTGTTTCCTAGAGAACCATATAGTGATTATAAAAATGCGATTCGAAAGCCACCGTGTCGGTATCGAACGGCCAGATTTGGGAAGCTTCCTCGGGGGTCCCAATCAGCATTCCCGATATGCAGGTATCCAATCGGTCCCTTGCATAGCAGGGCTAGCACCTCCAGTGTATATATACCCGCAGGCGATGCTTCGCTCTCGTGTTGAAAGCTCGGTTGTTAGGTTATGGCGTAGTTGCTTGACTCCCAAATTTGATCTCAGCGAATGTACTCGTGATTCTAGCCACGTTTCGGTCGTGTCTTCTGTCCTCCTGTTTGTTGTATTGCCCTCACGGCGATATATCGCTTTGCAGTCGATAAAATTTTGCGTTTTAGGGCACGTACTTCCGATCAGAACAGCTACCCCTCTAATCGCATCGACGACGCGATTCTCTCGATGTATCGTCTGCAGTTGTTGGGGAGGTTCGCGAACGAAGAGATGTTCTCTTTCAGGAATATTGGTTTGTGAAGAAACCAGTCAAGAAACGCCACCAGTCTAGGTCGCAGTCGGCAGGATAGAGGCGATGTATAGAAGCCAGGTCGCCTGTTGTCCACAATCGACGTATTGTCAGCGAAGAGAAGTGGGCCAAAGAGTATTAATAACCGTCGCAATAGCGAAAAGTCCCAGCTGCAGAAAGGCGATTCCCGCTAATCGTAAGTTCGGGTCACAGAAATGTCCAATCTGAATCAGGGCTCTTGAGGTCGGTATGATGGCGCAAAAACTGAGTGGTTAGGGGTTGGGGATTACGACGGCGACTATAGGTCCGGAGAGCGAATCAGATCGTACGAAGGCGGGCAAGCGTCTAGCGCTGAGGATGGAAGTGTTCTGGGTACGTTCTGAACGTTTCGACCACTAGCTAACTGATTTGGGGTTGTTTGTGTGATAGAGGCACAAACTACTGTTTTGCAAAAATTCATCAATAATTGGAAATCCTTCTTCCCTCAGGATTCGTTGGCTGGACTGCTATTGAGTCTCCAAATCTGCTCCGCAGTTCGATAAGTTGACTTCGCGGGCGGGGTTTCTCCTCAGCCTTGTGCCTATTCACTACCAAACCATAAAACTGTTTCGTTTGCGAGTCTGTTTCAGACGGCTAGCTATTGCCAGGGTCTCGTATCCACAGAAAAATACCGAGCAGTGCCCTGAGCCCAACTGCTGCTAGCAACTCGGGTGATCATTGTCAAGGTACGCTGTTAGTATGCAGCTTGCAGGAGTCTGTCCCAAACTGGCTTCTGGAACCTGCTGTGGCTAGTGGTTGTTGCCAAGGGCTGAAAAGCCTGGTCGGAGATTCATTTACAGTATTGAACTGAAGCCTGTTCCTGCAGATCATCGGCGATTCTCGTTCGAGGCCATCGACCTGCCCATTGCAGCGGCCATGGACCATATATTGGCGACAACTAAGATGGGGACCCTGTTGTTCGGTCGTGCGATATATATAGTATGCGCCTTGCAGTGAGGCCTTATGCGCCTTAGACAACATACGCGCTATCGGATCTCGCGGCATGACTGGAGCATGACAAGATGCATACCAGAAAAACACAAGACACAAAATAATGCCTAATTCTGGGGCTTTCGTAGCGGATTGCATTGCGTGTTTTGTAGGGCTGACTTCCCATTTTTTCATAAGATGAGCCGCTCACGTCATGGATGTTTTTTGCCCCTCCCCACCCGAATTAAACCAGTGCCCAGTCGTCGGATGATGACTGCACGCGGCCTTCTTCAGCCAGTGAGACACGCACCCGCGTTCTGAGCAAGAACAACGAAAGCGGTAGGCGGTAGGCCGCCACAGCCGTGAGTGCCAGTACATAGTCATGGAATGCAATAGATACTTAACTGCGTCTGCAGAGAACACCTCGGTGTCCAAGTAGCCAGACAACTTAATTTTCGCTTATCAATAACTAAGCACCCTCAGCTGGCGTTCTCCCAACGGGCCGTTTTTTCCAAATCCCTATACAATTCCTGTGTGCGGCTAGCTTGACATATTTCCCGACTCTCACAGATTCCACTGACTGATCCAACCCTCAAAAGATCTTAAAACGATCGTGTACGAACCCCAGACTCTCGTTCTAGCGTCCAGGTCCTATTCGATCCAAATAGCCCACAGGGCGACAACATCGAAAGTGAGAGGGGCAAGTGGAAACGAAATACAAGACCGGCGCAAGTTTTCCCGTTGACGTTCGTTGGCCCAAGCACCTGGGTTAGTGGTCCTTTCGCTGTCTGGGCGGTACCAGGGAGATCTCTGTCGTTCGTCATTTCTGACGTACTTACCAAGTACACGTTTACTAGCAGCGCGCCTCAGGAACACGAATCCCAAGCATCACCACCTCAACCTACTCACCTAACTCCTGCAAACAACCCTATTGGGGATCGCTTGAAGTAGTGGTCGCTACAGCCTTCCACTTAGGTGACAATGATCTCGGTACGTTTTTCGATGCCCTCAAGTTGGATGAAGTCATAACGCATACACCTTGCTCGTTTTGCCGAGCGGCTCCAAACCGACCGTCCGCCTGCGCAAGTTGCAAAGAAATATGTTTTATTAGAAGAGAGTAGAATGGTCTTTGCGCGTCGTAGTATGGTCTCGTTCGCTGCCTGCTGAACGACTCCTCCTTCGTCCAATACCTTCTTTGCCCTGCTTTCGTCCGTTTATTTTCGCTCCCACATTCCTGCTGGTGGAAAGTGGCCTCCTGTCAGGCTTTGTGCTCAACAGCGTCATAGCTCCTTCCGTTTTGAATAAGTTCGCTGCTTGTTATTCTCCCCCACCACCAAATCGTCATCGTCATATTTGAGGGCACTTTGGCGACCTCGCTGAAATCACTGTTGCACTTGCACAACGTACTCCATATGCACTTTGACCCCCAGCTTGTGCTTTGCAATTTCTTTGATTCGTTGAAACACAGCAGTGGCACGGCGTTCGCTTTCTTCTCTTGCTACTCTAAATTCTGAAGCTACACTTGTTTATTCCTCTCGCTAGAACTCTATTCACTTTTCGACCTCCGGCTAAACATG
The DNA here is from genome assembly GCA_022345685.2 of Nothomitra cinnamomea. Classification (NCBI taxonomy): domain Eukaryota; kingdom Fungi; phylum Ascomycota; class Geoglossomycetes; genus Nothomitra; species Nothomitra cinnamomea. Next base: position 60,865 of record JAJDMX020000102.1, on the reverse strand, counting down.
AGTACCATACAGAACCTCAAGAACTTCATCCGTCATGGGAAGCAAGCCCGTGCAGCCCAACCAGCTCACGGTGACCCAACAACAACGATCATGCCTGTGCATGCTCACCAGCACCAGCGCCAAGCACACTCACAAGACGCTCATGCGGTTAGTGAGCCCTACATGAATCAAAAAGCCCAGCATGGGGCAGCGGTTCCGGCTCACGGTGACTATTCGGTTGCAGGTATCAATAGCCGCAACGTCGCTGCTCAAGCTGGCGGCGCTGCTGCCAAAGCTGCGGGTGACGGTCAGAGATTAGATCACGGAACCAAGAATTATGACAACGCAGTGCTGGAGCGGATTGTTGCCGAGGAGCGAGAAAACAAAGGGAAACTTCCCAGATACCCAGGTCTAGAGAGATGGATACTGGTAGAGAAGATGGGAGATGGAGCATTCAGCAACGTCTATCGAGCAAAAGATAGCACAGGTGAGCTCGGAGAAGTGGCTATCAAGGTCGTGCGAAAGTTCGAAATGAATTCCTCGCAGGTGAGTTTATATTAGTGTCCGTTGGGCATTTCCCTTGACTTTTATTGGCTCTTTTCTAGCCACCTTGTCGAACATTGTACCACAGGTCTTTCGGGCAGGTTGTGGATTTATCGAAGATTGTTTACCAACATGGTGGGATGGTGCTGTAGGGCCTCAACCACCTTCATCCGGATTTCAAAAAGCAGCCAAAGACCGTGGAGGTGCGCACAAACCTTTCCTTACCGATTTTCTTCGGTGCCCATTATTCTATATAAACCATTCAAACTTCTAGGCCCGATGTTATGTTGTGTCCCAATAGTGGTCGTTCTCGCGCTCAAATAGATTGCTGACAGGAACTGGGATATAGCGAGCAAATATACTCAAAGAAGTCCAGATTATGCGGAACCTTAACCACCCCGGCATCGTCAAACTCATCGACTTTTCCGAATCACGGCAATTCTACTACATCGTTCTAGAACTCTGTCCTGGTGGCGAACTGTTCCACCAAATCGTCAGACTTACGTACTTTAGCGAGGACCTTAGTAGACATGTCATTACACAAGTTGCAAAGGCACTCGAATATTTACATGAAGAGAAAGGGGTCGTACATCGGTGAGCCACTCCTTACTACATCGGACAACTCGGTTTGTTTTTATTTGGTCAGAAAATGATGGCTGATGCTTACGTCATCTCCGCTTTAACAGAGATATCAAGCCTGAAAATTTGCTTTTTTATCCTATACCGTTCGTCCCGACTAAGAACCCAAAGCCAAGGAATCCCGACGATGAAGATAAGGCAGACGAGGGAGAGTTCATTCCGGGCATTGGATCTGGTGAAATTGGAATTGTAAAGATTGCGGATTTCGGGCTGTCGAAAATTGTCTGGGACAGCCAGACGATGACACCATGCGGTACAGTTGGTTACACAGCCCCTGAAATTGTCAAAGACGAGCGGTACTCGAAGAGTGTGGATATGTGGGCACTAGGGTGTGTTCTATATACACTTCTCTGCGGTTTTCCACCGTTCTATGATGAGAGTATCCAAGTCCTCACAGAAAAGGTTGCGAGAGGGCAGTATACCTTCCTTTCGCCTTGGTGGGATGACATTTCAAAGCCTGCACAAGACCTGGTGTCACATCTTCTCACAGTCGATCCAGAAAAGCGGTACACTATTGATGAATTCATGAACCATCCGTGGATTCGCGAAACAGACGAAGAGACCACTGCTGCGGCTGACGCACCCCCCCTCGCTACTCCTGCAGTCCAGCGTAGCGTTAACCCTATGGATAAGTCCATTGGCTTCACACCTCTATCTGCGAATCTCCTCGAGACACCAGGACGGCCCATGGATTTCCGGTCGCCTGGGGCAATAAATTTGCGAGAGGTGTTCGACGTCGGTTATGCCGTCCATCGCCAAGAGGAAGAGACCATGCGTAGGAAGAACTTCAAACAGGGATACCGTGCTGGCGTACCTGGCTATGGCCTCAACGCCCTGGACGAAGCGGGCGATGACTACGACGACTATGATGATGAGAACATCGCCTATGGTGCTCAGCAACCCCGAGCCAAGATTCCCAGAGCCAGGGATGCGGATGTTCACCAAGTTGAGCAAACGTTAAAGAATACGAACCTAGGCCACTCAAGCGCCGCCGCGCAAGCGAGGCAAGCTGCTGCGATGTCACAATCACAACAGCAGAAAGGCTACGGGCAACATAGCCCAGCTGTTACTGCGGCTGCGAAACGAGAAACCCGACGGGAGCCAGGCACATTCGAGCTAAGTCTGGATAATGCGACGCTTCTAGGGAGGAGAGGCAAGCAGGGTCAAACGGGTTTGAGGGAGCAGATTGTGTCGTAAACGATGAATATTCGTAAAATTGGTCGAGATTTTCTGCTTTGAAGAGTACTGGCTGGCTACCGGATTTTGTGTCGTCATGCAAATACCCAGGGGTCGGCTGTTCTTTCATCAGTGGGTATGCAGGTTTTGGTGGGCTTTTATCGAAAGGTCTGTCGGTCGAAAGACGACAGACATTTCCTAAGATCATTTTTCTGACATGTTTTGAGAGAAAGTCCCACATGGATGTGACCTACCCCCCCCCCCCCCCCCCCCCCCCCCCCC